>CM022298.1:724916574-725161838 GCA_011799875.1 Thinopyrum elongatum | reverse complement strand
AAATTTCCTCACTGGGACAATGCTCTAATAATGATGATCATCACACTTCTATTTACTTACAACTCGATATAACTGAAACATATGACCCTATATGAATGCCTCTGGCAATGTACCAGGATGTGCAATGATTTAGTGTAACATGTATAAAAAATGATGAATGGTGGCTGAGCCACAAATACTATGTCAGCTATATGATCATGCAAAGCAATATGACAATGATGATGTGTGTCATATAAATGGAACGGTGTAAGTTCCTGGTAATATATCTTGGAATGGCTATGGAAATGCCATAGGTAGGTATGATGGTTGTTTTGAGAAGAATATAAGGAGGCTTATGTGTGATAGAGTGATCATATCACGGGGTTTGGATGCACCGACGAAGTTTGCACCGACTCTCGAGGTGAGAAAGGGCAATGCACGGTACCGAAGAGGCTAGCAAATTGCGGAAAGGTGAGATGCGTATAATCCATGGACTCACATTAGTCATAAGAACTCACATACTTATGTGCGAAGTTTATTAGCCCTCGAAGCAAAGTACTACTACGCATGCCCCTAGGGAGGAGGTTGGTAGGAGTAACCATCGTGCGTCCCCGATCAACACTTAAATGGAAGACAATCATAATAATCATGCTCCAACTTCTTAGCATAACTAGAGACTAATTAGTGCATGCTTCGGGAATCACAAACCTTAAAACCAATATTCTTACTAAACTACAGTCATTCACTAGTACCTACCACATATTACCATCTCAATATCGCAAAACTATTGCAAGGAATCAAACTTCATCATTCAGTGATCTACATGAAATTTTTTATTATATCCCTCTTGAATACATCATATTAGGACCAATTTCATAACACGTGCATATTGCCATTACTATTATTAAACTCTCAAAAAGATATAAGTGAAGCATGAGAGTGCAACTATTTCTTTAAAATATAAACCGCCGTGCTCTAAAAGATATAAGTGAAGCACTAGAGCAACTGCCTAGCTCAAAAAGATATAAGTGAAGCCATAGAGTATTCTAACAAATCATGAATGAATGCGTGTCCCTCTCAAAAGGTGTGTCCCAGCAAAATATGATTGTGGCAAACTAAAAAGCACAAAGCAAAATCCTATAATACACGATGCTCCAAAAACCCATATCGTGTGATGAATAAAATATAGCTCCAAGTAATATACCGATGGATTGTAGATAAAGAGGGGATGCCATTCGGGGCATGCCCAGCTTAGATGCTTGGGTCTTCCTTGAATATTACCTTGGGGTGCCTTGGGCATCCCCAAGCTTAGGTCTTGCTTGCCGCTCCTTATTCTTCATCCATCGTGATCTCACCCAAACATGAAAACTTCACACACAAAACTCAACAGAAACCTCGTGAGATCCGTTATTATAACAAGCAATATTAACTTTAGGTACTGTTATGAACCCATTCATATTTTATATTATTCCATAATACCTACTGTATTCTAACTTCTCCATGACTTATACCCCCCGATATATCCATAGATTCATCTAAACAAGCAATATGCAATGAAATCAGAATATGTCTAAAACAGCATAGTCTGTATTGATCTGAACAAACGCATACCTCTGATCTCTAAAATTCTGAAAAATTAGAGGACAACATGGGAAATTTGTATATCAATCATGTTTAAAAATTCAGACCAAAACACGTTCCAGTGATTTTTAAAAATTCCTGGATGATCACAAAATTTTCTGTTTTTTCACAGAATCAAATCAACTATCTACCAAATCATCCCAAATGCTTTACTTGGCACAGCACTACATTAAAACATAGAAAACACAATCATAACAGTAGCATAATTGTGTGAACACTCAAAAGAGAAATAAAAATAAAAAATGAGATAACTATTGTGTTGCCCTCCCAACAAGCGCTATTGTTTTATGCCCCTAGCTAGGCGTAAGTCTTTGTTTCAAGTATTGTTAACTTTAGTTTTCAAACTCCTGATTACATCCATGTTTCCTAGAGACTCAGCATACATATTTTTAATTATCACACTCATAGGGACAAAGTTGAGGAATTTATTTTCATAGATAGGTTACTTTATTAAATCAATGAATTTGGGGTGAACACTAATCATTTTAAGATCCTCACTTCCATTGCTACTGTGTGCAACCCTTATTCTTAGGAACATACAAAACTTGCAATTCTTTCTAGGAGGAGTCCTTTCAATAGTTTTAACGGGAGAAAAGCGGAACCCAAATTATTAATAACCTCCTCCAACTTATCTATTCTAGAGGGACTTTGTTCTATTCTTCTCATCAATTATGGGTTCTTTCTCCTTCATTCATTTTTTAGTGCAGTCCCTACCTTTGAATTAAATTGAGTGTAATATGATTGTTGAATCGATTTATGTGATGTGATGTCCAAAAATTTTACGATGAGCATGGCGCGACTGGTGTCGTAGCTTAAGATGCGGATGTGCCCGAGCTGAAGGTCATGAGCGTGGGTGAATTGCTTCCATCCGTGCGCGAGGTACATGTGGCAGTCGGCGTCGAACACTACATCCATGTCCCACAAGCGACGCCAGCGCCCAGCCTCCCGCAGCAACAGTTCTCAGGGCCGATGGCGGTCGAACACCTTGGCGAATTTGTCTGGCAGCCTCTGCGATGAGGATTAAAAGCCAAGTTTTGAAACTTCAAACAACCAAACTGACTCATGACAAAAAATCAAAGCGTACAAAGAGAAACGAAAGACGAAATAGTACATAGTGAGAGGTTGTGCAACTAGGATGATTTTTTATACCAGTTTTTTAATGAATTCGAGAGGATGATGGCGAAGAACTCGAAAGCCATTGGTGTGTTTTGGTCATTTCCATACATTCTGCTACAGCGCAACAGCCCTTCTTATGACCGCAAGACACCAATGGTGGTCAGAAGAAGGGTTGTTGTGCTGTAGCAGAATGTATGGAAACGACCGCAAGACACCAATGGCTTTCGAGTTCTTCACCATCATCCTCTCAAATTCGTTAAAAAAGTGTTACAGAAAATCATCCTAGTTGCAGAACCACTCACTATGTATTGTTTCATCTTTGGTTTCTCTTTCTACGCTTTGATTTTTTGTCATGAGTCAGTTTGGGTGTTTCAAGTTTTAACACTTGGCTTTTAATCCTCATCACAGAGGCTGCCAGAGAAATTCGCCAAGGTGTTCGACCGCCATCGGCCCCGAGAACTGTTACTGTGGGAGGCTGGCCGCCGGCGTCGCTTGTGGGACGTGGATGTAGGGTTCGACGCCGATGGCCACATGTATCTCGCGCACGGATGGAAGCAGTTCGCCCGCGCTGATGACCTTCAGCTTGGGCACGTCCGCATCTTAAGCTACGACAGCAGCCGCACCATGCTCACAGTGAAGGTGTTCGACAGGAGCATGTGCCGCAGGCACTACCAGCACGACGAGCTATGTTACTCATCTTTGGATTTCAATGTGCAGTTGTTTCATCGATGCGAGGGTCTGGTGTTCGACGAGCTCCGCCCCTGCGTTCGTGGGTGAGCACAAATGACATCTCCTCCTCCCCTCTTAATTATTTTCTCTGTTCCGGTGTTCGTGCCAATGAAACTTGCTAGCTATAGGTGTCTTCAATCATCCGTATGCGTGACCAGTATGCGTCTCCCGTTCGAAAGGGTTACAGTTATAAATATGCATGCATTTGCATATTTATAACCGTGATTCTTTCAAATTGTCCAATGTTATCCATGGACAGCCCGAGTATGTGTAGATTGGGTTCGTTTTCCCATATGCTCTGTTCCGGATCCAACGCATAAATTTCGTCAGTGCCTCCCTATTGTTCTCCGGGTACACATCCTCTCTGTTTATTGCAGAGACGTGTATCAGGAGAACAGCGGGGAGGTGCTGCCGAAATTTTGCGTCGGATCCGGAGTAGAGCATGGGAAAACTAACCCAATCTACACATACTCGGGTGGGATTAGGACCTATCTTTACCTATTAGCGTGTAGGTTGCATGGGCGTAATAAAATTGACAAACTTCATTAACTAATGAATATATATGATGAATTATATATATATATATAGACCCTCGACCCCTCGACCCTCGACCTTCTTTTCCTTCTTTTCTTTCTTTTTCTACTTTTTCTACTTCTTTTTTTCATCATCTTCTTCTTCCTCCTCCTCCTCCTCTTCTTCTTCTTCTTCTTCTTCTTCTTCTTCTTCCTCTTCTTCTTTTACTTCTTTTTTTTCATCTTTCTTCTTTATTCTTAAAAAACAGGAAAAAAAACTACACTAAACCTAAACTAAACTAAACTTAATCTAAACCTAAACCTAAACTAAATCAAACTAAACTAAACTAAACTAAATAAAAAAAAGAGCACAAGAACTCACCTAGGGGCAGGGGCGGTGCGGCACCGGCGGCGGGGCGGGGCGGTGCAGCTCCGGCGATGGGGCGGGGTAGGGCGGCCGCCGCGGCCTGGGTCCGCTGGGCGGGGTGGGCGGGCGGGCCGGCGGTAGGGTGGGCTCCGGGGGACGGGGCTGGCCGGCGGTGGCTCAGGCTCCGCGGGTGGCGCGGGCCGGCGGCAGCTCGGGCTACGGGGGCGGCGTGCGGGTGAGGTAAGGTGAGGGAAGAAAAAGAGGGAGAGAGAGGGGGTGGGGCGGGGCTGACCGTCTTAGTTAGTTATGTCATTTTCTTTGCCGTCTGCTAGCGGACGGCAAAGGTCCCAAAGGCAGACGGCAAAGAGCCTAGCTAGTGGGGTGGGGCCGGGGGGGAACGGCCGTTAGCTAGGTCATTTTCTTTGCCGTCTGCTAGCGAACGGCAAAGGTCCCAAAGGCAGATGGCAAAGATCCGGCGGACGGCATCCAGCTCGTCCGTCTGACCTACCCAGCCGCAGGGTCCAGTGGGGCCCAGCTGGGCTCTTTGCCGTCTGCCTTCTGGACAACTATATATTTGCCATCAGCCGGTTCTTTGCCATATGCTTTTTGAAAGCGGACGGCAAAGACCCTCTTTGTCGTTGGCTAGCAGACGGCAAAGAACAGGCAGACGGCAAATTCCCTGATTCCAGTAGTGATGATTGTTTTGACAAAGTAGTGGCATTTGAGATACTTTATTATTGCTTGCTAGTTGATTATGCCATTGATATGAGTGAATATAATTTCTAAGAGTTATCATTTGCATGGTTAGTTATAATCTTTGCTAAAAACCTGCGTACTATTTAAGCATATATATAGACGCAAGAACAAAAGAGTTCGTAAAAGTTTTTCTTTATCACTTTCAGTTTGTCAACTGAATTGCTTGAGGACAAGCAATGAGTTAAGCTTGGGGGAGTAGATACGTCTCCGTCGTATCTACTTTTCCATACACTTTTGCTCTTGTTTGGCCCCTAATTTGCATGATTTGAATGGAACTAACCCGGACTGACGCTGTTTTCAGCAGAACTACCATGGTGTTGTTTATTGTGCAGAAATCAAAGTTCTTGGATTTGGATGAAACCTTTTGGAGAATTTTTATGGAATATATAAAAATTATTGGCACAACAATCAACAGAAGGGGGCCCACCTGCTGCCCATGAGGCACCAGGGCGCGCCACCCCCTAGGCGCGCCCTCGTGGCTCGTGGGGCCCACAGGCGGCCGTCTGACCTAATTCCAACGCTATAAATTCACTTTCCCGAAGAAAAAAATAAGAGAGGAACTTTTATCACGTTTCACGATACGGAGCCGCCGCCACCTCCTATTCTTAATTGGGAGGCCACATCTGGAGTCCGTTCAGGGCTCCGGAGAGGGGGATCTTCCGGCATCGTCATCATCAACCATCCTTCATCACCAATTTCTTGATGCTCACAGCCGAGAGTGAGTAATTCCTTCGTAGGCTTACTAGACGGTGATGAGTTGTATGAGATTTATCATGTAATTGAGTTAGTTTTGTTAGGGCTTGATCCCTAGTATCCACTATGTTCTGAGATTGATGTTGCTATGACTTTGCTATGCTTAATGCTTGTCACTAGGGCCCAAGTGCCATGATTTCAGATCTGAACCCTTTATGTTTTCGTGAATATATTTTTGTTCTTGATCCGATCTTGCAAGTTGTATGCACCTATTACGTGTCATGATCCACATACCCCAAGGTGACAATAATTGGGATTCTTTTCGGTGATTGCCGTAGTTTGAGGAGTTCATGTATCCACTATTAGTTAATGCTTTGTTCCGGTTCTCTATTAAAAGGAGGCCTTAATATTCCTTAGTTTCCTTATGGACCCCGCTACCACGGGAGGGTAGGACAAAAGATGTCATGCAAGTTCTTTTCCATAAGCACGTATGACTATATACGGAATACATGCCTACATTACATTGATGAACTGGAGCTAGTTCTGTGTCGCCCTAGGTTATGACTGTTACATGATGAATGTTATCCAACATAAATCACCGATCTAATGCCTACAAGCTTTTCACATATTATTCTTTGCTAAGTTACTATTGCTACTACTGTCACAACTGCTACAAAACTATTGCTGCTACCGTTACTGCTACTGTTACTACTATTGCTGTTGATATCAAACTACCATAGTACTGTGCTACTGATCACTCTGCTGCAGATATTTAGTCTCCTGGTGTGGTTGAATTGACAACTCAACTGCTAATACTTGCAAATATTCTTTGGCTCCCCTTGTGTCGAATCAATAAATTTGGGTTGAATACTCTACCCTCAAAAACTGTTGCGATCCCCTATACTTGTGGGTTATCAGTGAACTACTCCCTCCTCATCATGGAAACCATCGGGATGATGAAGACAGCCTCCGATTTTGATTTCCCCCTCCGGCAGGGTGCCGAAAAAGGGATGTAGCTGAGATCGTGGAGGTACAGAGGCTTGCGGCAGCAGAGTCGAAGTTCTAGGGTTATTTTTGGGGGATTTGGTATTTATAAGAATTTTTGGCGTTGGAATCACGCGAAGAGGGGCTAAGATGGGCCCATGAGGCATCAGCACGCCATACCCCCCTGGCGCGCACTGATGGCTTGTGAGAACCTCATAAGGCTTCTGGTCCTTCCACGAAGCTTCGGGGCCTCTTTTGGTCCAAAAAAATCGTCAAAAAGTTTCGTCCAATTCCGAGAACTTTTATTTCTGCACAAAAAACAACACCACGGTAGTTCTGCTGAAAACAGCGTCAGTCCGGGTTAGTTCTAATCAAATCATACCAAAACCATATAGAACTATTATAAACATGGCATGAATACTTCATAAATTATAGATACGTTGGAGACATATCAGCATCCCCAAACTTAATTCCTGCTTGTTCTCGAGTAGGTAAATGATAAAAGAAATAATTTATGAAGTGTGAATGCTAGCATAGTGCATAAGTTTGATCAATGATAATTTCAATCACTTTTCCTAGCATCATAACAATAACTCTTTCTCATAAAACTCATCATGATAAAGTAGCAAACCATTCAAATGTTATGGTTCAAACAATGCATTCTCTTGAAACTTAACAACCTATGTTCTTAGTCGCCAAACAATTGCAATTCAACTTATCTTCAACAAAGTCAAAGTAAGAGCTCCACATACTCAATTATCATATAGTCTTCTATGATTGCTAATACTCAAAGCATATTTATAGAACAAATGGCATCCATCAAACACAGAGAAAGATAGGGGCTTAATGTTTCGCCTCCCAACTTATTTATCATAGAGATAATTGTCAACAATAATAATTCATGATCAAATATATTTGAATGGCCATATGTGCCTGGATCTTTCCCCACCACATGATGCTTGCCAACTAAAGAATAATTTAGGTTGAAATGAGAATAAATACTTATTGACTCTTGCATAAAAGTAAATACATAAAGTAAAAGATAGACCCTTCACAGAGGGAAGCAGAGGTTGTCATGCGCTTTTTATTTTTGGATGTGCAAGCTCTTAATGCAAAGGAACATCACATTATATTGCCCCTTGTGATAGCAACCTTTATTATGCAATTCGTCGCTTTTATTTCATTACCATCACAAGTACGTACAACACTTATTTTCCCTTGCAATAAAAGATCATACATATTTAGGAGCAATTTTTATTGCTTTTTGCACCAATGACAACTTACTTGAAGGATCTTATTCAATCCATAGGTAAGTATGGTGGACACTGATGGCAAGAAACTGGGTTTAAGGGTTTTTGGATGCACAAGTAGTATCTCTAATTAGTACGAATTTTTGGCTAGCAAAAGATCCTAAGCAAGCACCACATGTTGGAGGATCCATAACAATATAACTTCTATACAAATATACCCAAACATAACTCACTATGTTGTCTTCCTTGTCCAACTTCAACTAATTTGCTCAAGTTTGAAAATAATTAATGGCTATTCACAATCATAAAAGATGTCCAAGATAATATATTTATATGTGAAATTTCTCTTCCTTATACTAATCATTCAAGAATTGCTTGTATGACTAATAATGTGATTGTCAAGCTTCAATAGATTTTACCTTCTAAACCAAATGTGAAGCTACTACTAGGCATGATACAAGCATATGAAGCTCATATTATTTCAACTTCATGACATTCAATTTATTCAACAATTTACTCATAGGATATAAGTGAAAAACAAAAGTAAATGACAAACTACTCCAAAAAGATATAAGTGAAGACCAAATGAGTAGTTAAGTAAATAGGTAGCTTTTGAGGACTCTCTCTCATTTAAAAAAAATCAGATCTTAAGTATTTTATTCAAACAGCAAAGAAAACAAAATAAAATGACATTCCAAGAATAGCACATCTCATGTGAAGAAGTAAAAACTTAGGCTTAACCAAGACTAACCGATAATTGTTGATGAAGAAAGGTGGGATGCCTACCGGGGCATCCCCAAGCTTAGATGCTTGAGACTTCTTGAAATATTAATTTGGGATGCCTTGGTCATCCCCAATCTTGAGCTCTTGTGTCTCCTTAATTCCTCTCATATCACAGCTTCTCCTAAATCTTAAAAACTTCATCCACACAAAACTCAACAAGAACTCGTGAGATAAGTTAGTATAAATCAACTCAAAACCTTAACATTCTCTACTGTAAAAAATCACTAAAATTATAATTAAACATTTCATACTAAATGCCTCTGCATATTTAATACTCCTATCCACAAATAGAAACAATAAACAAGCAACATATGCAAACAATGCAACTATAACTGAAATCTGTCTAAACAGAACAGTCTGTAAAGGGTGAATAAGAATTCATACTTCCCGAACTCCAAAAATTCTGAAAATTTACCACGTGACAGATAACTCATGCATGCTTACTGTCTAAAAATTTCAGATTTTTCTTATTTCTTACTATTCAGGAATATTCTTAACATAACAGAAAACTTTCTGTTTTCAAACAGCAACACATAAACTTGCAAACTGAGCATGGTAAAGGTTATAATTGGCATTTTATTGAACTAAAAGATACAAAACATGATTATTTATAACAGCAAGCAAATATCAACAAAATAAAATGATGATCCAAGCAAAACTCATATTATGTGATGAATAAAAATATAGCTCCGAGTGAGGTTACCGATAGTGTTGAAGTCAAAAGAGGGGATGCCTTCTGGGGCATCCCCAAGCTTAGACGCTTGAGTCTTCCTTGAATATTACCTTGGGGTGCCTTGGGTATCCCCAAGCTTAGGGTCTTGCCGCTCCTTATTCTCCTCATATCGATATCTCACCCAAAACTTGAACACTTCAATCACACAAAACTTAAGGGAACTTGTGAGATAGGTTAGTATCATAAAAATAAATCATCCACTTAGGTACTGTCAATAAAAGATTCATAATTGTTATCACATAATTCCTACTGTATTCCATCATTTGCACAATTTATATTAGCCAATCTAAGCTATGGAAACACTAAAACAAGCAAACTATGCACTAAAAACAGAATCTGTCAAAAATAGAACATCATGTAGTGAGCGATTTAAAAACCATACTTATGTACCTCTAAAAATTATGAAAAATTAGGAAAACGTAAAACATTTGTTACCCAATACTCTGTAAAAATTTAAGAATTTTATCACACTCCAGTACAGAATAGAAATTCTAGCACTGGATGCAAAAGTTTCTGTTTTTGCACAGAATCGAATCAACAAGTATCCACACTATCCCAAAGGCTTTACTTGGCACATTATTGAAAGAAAACTTATAAAACATGATTACTACAGTAGCTCAATCATGTGGACACACAAAAACAGTAGGTATAAATATTGATTTGTCTCCCAACAAGCGCTTTTCTTTAATGCCTTTTAGCTAGGCATGATTATTTTAATGATGCTCGCATAAGGATAAAGAATTAAAACATAGAGAGAGCATCATGAATCATATGACAAGCAAGTTTAAGCCTAACCCACTTCCTTGCATAGGGATTTTGCAAGCAAACAACTTATGGGAGCAAGAATCAACTAGCATAGGAAGGCAAAACAAGCATGACTTCAAAAATTTCAACACATTGAAAGGAAACTTGATATTATTGAGAAGCCTACAAGCATATGATCCTCTCTCATAATAATTTTCAGTAGCATCATGAATGAATTCAACAATATAGCTATCACATAAAGCATTATTTTCATGATCTACAAGCATAGAATTTTTACTACTCTCCACATAAGCAATTTTCTTCTTATTCATAATAGTGTGAGCAAACTCAATAAAATAACTGTCATGAGATACTTGATTGGCATAATCCAATTGAAAATTAAAATCATGATGACAAGTTTCATAGTTACCATTATTCTTTATAGCATACATGTCATCACAATAATCATCATAGATAGCAACTTTGTTTTCATAATCAATTGAAACCTCTTCCAAAATAGTGGAATCATCATTAAATAAAGTCATGACCTCTCTAAATCCACTTTTATCAATATAATCATCATAAATGGGAGGCATACTTTCATCATAATAAATTTTCACATCAAAATTTGGGGGACTAAAAATATCATCTTCATCAAACATAGCATCCCCAAGCTTATGGCTTTGCATATCATTAGCATCATGGATATTCATAGAATTCATACTAACAACATTGAAATAATGATCATCATTCAAAGGACTCACATTAAACATTTTATTAAATTCTTCCTCTAACAATTGAGCACAATTATCAGAATCCTTATTTTCAAGAAATGCATTATAAAGATAAAGCATTTGAGGCAACCTCAATTCCATTTTTTTTGTAGTATTCTTTTATAAACCAAACTAGTGATAAAACAAGAAACTAAAAGATTCAATTGCAAGATCTAAAGATATACCTTCAAGCACTCACCTCCCCGGCAACGGTGCCAGAAAAGAGCTTGATGTCTACTACACAACTTATTCTTGTAGACTCGTGTTGGGCCTCCAAGCGCAGAGTTTTGTAGGGCAGTAGCAATTTTCCCTCAAGTGGATGACCTAAGGTTTATCAATCCATGGGAGGCGTAGGATGAAGATGGTATCTCTCAAACAAGCCTGCAACCAAATACAAGAAATCTGTTGTGTCCCCAACACACCCAATACAATGCTAAATTGGATAGGTGCACTAGTTCGGCGAAGGAATGGTGATACAAGTGTAGTATGGATAGTAGATATAGTTTTTTGTAATTTGAAAATATAGAAACAGCAAGGTAGCAAGTGATAAAATGGAGCACAAACGGTATTGCAATGCTTAGAAACAAGGCCTAGGGTTCATACTTTCACTAATGCAATCTCTCAACAGTGCTAACATAATTGAATCATATAACAATCCCTCAATGTGCGACAAAGAATCACTCCAAAGTTCTTATCTAGCAGAGAACATAAGATGAAATTGTTGTAGGGTACGAAACCACCTCAATGTTATCTTTTTCGATCAATCTATTGAGCCATCCCTATAAGTGTCACGAACAGCCCTAGAGGTCATTCTAAAATAACACCATATGATACGCATTAACCAACTCCAATGTCACCTAGATACTCCAATGTCACCACAAGTATCCGTGAGTTGATTATTCGATATGCATCAAACAACTTCAGATTCATAATATTCAATCCAACACAAAGAACTTCAAAGAGTGCCCCAAGATTTCTACCGGAGAAAGTAGGACGAAAACATGCATCAACCCCTATGCATAGATTACCCCAATGTCACCTCGGGAATCCGCGAGTTGTGTGCCTAAACATACATCAAGTGAATCAATATAATACCCCATTGTCACCACGGGTATTCATATGCAAGACATACATCAAGTGTTTTCAAATCTATAAAAGTATTCAATCCGATAATAGTGAAACCTGATGTCTACTACGCAACTTTATCCTTGTAGACGTTGTTGGGCCTCCAAGTGCAGAGTTTTGTAGGACAGTAGCAAATTTCCCTCAAGTGGATGACCTAAGGTTTATCAATCCGTGGGAGGCGTAGGATGAAGATGGTCTCTCTCAAACAACCCTGCAACCAAATAACAAAGAGTCTCTTGTGTCCCCAACACACCCAATACAATGGTAAATTGTATAAGTGCACTAGTTCGGCGCAGAGATGGTGATACAAGTGCAATATGGATGGTAGATATAGGTTTTTGTAATCTGAAAATATAAAAACAGCAAGGTAGCACGCGATAAAAGTGAGCGAAAACGGTTTGCAATGCTTTGAAACAAGGCCTAGGGTTCATACTTTCACTAGTGCAAGTTCTCTCAACAATGATAACATAATTGGATCATATAACAATCCCTCAACGTGCAACAAAGAGTCACTCCAAAGTCACTAATAGCGGAGAACAAACGAAGAGATTATTGTAGGGTACGAAACCACCTCAAAGTTATTCTTTCTGATCGATCTATTGGGCTATTCCTATAAGTGTCACAAACAGCCCTAGAGTTTGTACTAAAATAACACCTGAAGACACACATCAACCAAAACCCTAATGTCACCTAGATACTCCAATGTCACCACAAGTATCCGCGGGTTTGATTATACGATATGCATCACACAATCTCAGATTCATCTATTCAAACCAACACAAAGAACTTCAAAGAGTGCCCCAAAGTTTCTACCGGAGAGTCAAGACGAAAACGTGTGCCAACCCCTATGCATAAGTTCACAAGGTCACAGAACCCGCAAGTTGATCACCAAAACATACATCAAGTAGATCACGTGAATATCCCATTGTCACCATAGATAAGCACATGCAAGACATACATCAAGTGTTCTCAAATCTTTAAAGAATCAATCCGATAAGATAACTTCAAAGGGAAAACTCAATCCATTACAAGAAGGTAGAGGGGGAGAAGCATCATAAGATCCAACTATAATAGCAAAGCTCGCGGTACATCAAGATCGTGCCAAATCAAGAACACGAGAGAGAGATCAAACACATAGCTACTGGTACATACCCTCAGCCCGAGGGTGAACTACTCCCTCTTCGTCATGGAGAGCACCGTGATGATGAAGATGGCCACCGATGATGATTTTCCCCTCCGACAGGGTGCCGGAACGGAGTCTAGATTGGTTTTTGGTGGCTACAGAGGCTTGCGGCGGCGGAACTCCCGATTTAGGTTATGTTCTGGAGGTTTTGGGATTTATAGGAGGTGTTGGCGTCGGGGACAAGTCAAGGGGGTCCACGAGTCAACCACAAGGTCGGAGGGCGTGCCTAGGGGGGTAGGGCACGCCCTCCACCCTTGTGAAGGCCTCGTGGCTCTTCTCCGAAATCTTTTCGTTCCAGTATTTTTTATATTTTCCAAAAATATTCTCTGTAAATTTTCAGGTCAATTGGACTCCGTTTGATATTCCTTTTCTGCGAAGCTGAAAAACAAGGAAAAAACAGAAACTTGCACTGGGCTCTAGGTTAATAGGTTAGTCCCAAAAATCATATAAAATAGCATATAAATGCATATAAAACATTCAAGATAGATAATATAATAGCATGGAACAATCAAAAATTATAGATACGTTGGAGACGTATCAAAACCTCAAAGGTAAAAACTCAATTCATCACACCAAGATATAGAAGAGAAAAACACCATATGATCCAACTATATTAACAAAGCTCGCGGTACATCAAGATCGTGCCAAAACAAGAACACGAGAGAGAGATCAAACACATACCTACTTGTACATACCCCTAGCCTCGAGGGTGAACTACTCCCTCCTCGTCATGGAGACCGCTGGGATGGTGAAGATGGCCTCCAGTGATGATTTCCCCCTCCGGCAGGGTGCCGGAAAAGGGCTGTAGATGAGATTGTGGAGGTATAGAGGCTTGCAGTGGCGGAGTCAAAGTTCTAGGGTTATTTCTGGGGGTTTTGATATTTATAAGAATTTTTGGCATTGGAATCACGCGAAGAGGGGCTAAGATGGGCCCACGAGGCATCAGCACGCCATACCCCCCCCCCCTAGCACGCGGTGGTGGCTTGTGAGCACCTCGTAAGGCTTTTGGTCCTTCCATGAAGCTTCAGGGGTCTCTTTTGGTCCCAAAAAAATTGTCAAAAAGTTTCGTCCAATTCCGAGAACTTTTATTTCTGCACAAAAAACAGCACCACGGTAGTTCTGCTGAAAACAGCGTCAGTCCGGGTTAGTTCTAATCAAATCATACCAAAAACATATAGAATTTTTATAAACATGGCATGAATACTTCATAAATTATAGATACGTTGGAGACGTATCATACATAAGTATAGAATTTTTATTACTCTAGTATAGAATTTTTATTACACTCCACACAAGCAATTTTCTTCTCATTCATAATAGTGAGAGCAAACTCAACAAAATAACTATCATGAGATACTTGATTGTCATAATCCAATTGAAAATTAAAATCATGATGACAAGTTTCATGGTTATCATTATTCTTTATAGCATACATATCATCACAATAATCATCATATATTGCAACTTTGTTGTCATAATCAATTGAAACCTCTTTGAAAATAGTGGAATCAGCATTAAATAAAGTCATGACCTCTCCAAATCCACTTTTATCAATATAATCATTATAAATAGGAGGCATGCTTTCATCATAATAAATTTGCTCATCAAAACTTAGGGGGACTAAAAATATCATCTTCATCACACATAGCATCCCCAAGCTTGTAGTTTTGCATATCATTAGCATCATGGACATTCAAAGAATTCATACTAACAACATTGCAATCATGCTCATCATTCAAGGAACTCACATTAAACATTTTATTAAATTCTTCCTCTAGCAATTGAGCACAATTTTCCGATCCATCATTTTCAAGAAAGACATTATATAGATGAAGTATTGGAGGCAACCTCAATTCCATTTTTTTTTGTAGTTTTCTTTTGTAAACCAAACTAGTGATAAAACAAGAAACTAAAAGATTCAATTGCAAGATCTAAAGATATACCTTCAAGCACTCACCTCCCCGGCAACGGCGCCAGAAAAAAGCTTGATGTATACTACACAACTTATTCTTGTAGACTCGTGTTGGGCCTCCAAGCGCAGAGTTTTGTAGGATAGTAGCAATTTTCCCTCAAGTGGATGACCTAAGGTTTATCAATCCGTGGGAGGCATAGGATGAAGATGGTATCTCTCAAACGACCCTGCAATCAAATACAAGAAATCTCTTGTGTCCCCAACACACCCAATACAATGGCAAATTGTATAGGTGCACTAGTTCGGAGAAGAGATGGTGATACAAGTGTAGTATGGATAGTAGATATTGGTTTTTGTAATCTGAAAATAAAAAATAAAAGCAAGGTAGCAAGTGATTAAATGGAGCACAAACGATATTGCAATGCTTAGAAACAAGGCCTAGGGTTCATACTTTCACTAGTGCAATCTCTCAACAGTGCTAACATAGTTGAATCATATAACCATCCCTCAACGTGCGACGAACAATCACTCCAAAGTTCTTATCTAGCGGAGAACATAAGATGAAATTGTTGTAGGGTACGAAACAACCTCAAAGTTATCTTTTCCGATCAATCTATTGAGCCATCCCTATAAGTGTCACGAACAGCCCTAGAGTTCGTACTAAAATAACACCATATGATACGCATCAACCAACTCTAATGTCACCTAGATACTCCAATGTCACCACAAGTATCCATGAGTTGATTATTCAATATGCATCAAACAACTTCAGATTCATAATATTCAATCCACACAAAGAACTTCAAAGAGTGCCCCAAGATTTTTATCGAAGAAAATAGGACGAAAACATGCATCAACCCCTATGCATAGATTACCCCAATGTCACCTCGGGAATCCGTGAGTTGTGTGCCTAAACATACATCAAGTGAATCAATATAATACCCCATTGTCACCACGGGTATTCATATGCAAGACATACATCAAGTGTTCTCAAATCCAGAAAAGTATTCAATCCGATAATAGTGAAACCTCAAAGGTAAAAACTCAATTCATCACAACAAGATAGAGAGGGGAAAAACACCATATGGTCCAACTATATTAACAAAGCTCGTGGTACATCAAGATCGTGCCAAATCAAGAACACGAGTGAGAGAGAGAGAGAGAGATCAAACACATAGCTACTGGTACATACCCTCAGCCCCGAGGGTGAACTACTCCCTCATCATCATGGAGACCGCCGGGATGATGAAGATGGCCTCCGGTGATGATTCCCCCCTCCGACAGGGTGACGGAAAAGGGCTTTAGATGAGATCGTGGAGGTACAGAGGCTTGCGGCAGTGGAGTCAAAGTTCTAGGGTTATTTCTGGGGTTTTTCGTATTTATAAGAATTTTTGGCGTTGGAATCACACGAAGAGGGGCCACAGGGGGCCCATGAGGCACCAGGGCATGGCCACCCCTGGGTGCGCCCTGGTGGCTTGTGGGACCCCTGTGGGTCTTCTGGTACTCTCCCGAAGCTTCCTGGGTCCCTTTCCTTCCAGAAAAAATCGTCAAAAAGATTCACTGCATTTGGACTTCGTTTGACATGGATTTTCTAGAAAACCAAAAACAAGCAGAAAACAGCAACTGGGACTGGGACTGGGCACTAGGTCAATATGTTAGTCCATGAAAATCATATAAAATCCATATAAAAGTGCACCAAAATCATACAAAACTATAATAAACATAGCATGAATACTTCATAAATTATAGATACGTTGGAGATGTATCAGCGCCTCCCGGCGCCTTTCAATAGTTGTACGGGCATCTTTCGCCTTTCTATCACGCAGCACTTGACGCTGATCTTGCTGCACCCGCGGTTCCAAAGAAGCCATCGACATTTGGTCGGGCTCGATGGACCGGCGAGTTTGTTGCCGCGGCTGTGGTTGTTGTCATGGAGATGACTGCACTGTTGGTGCAGCGTCTCTGGCACGGCCACCAGCTTGAGCTGCAGGCGTCGTATGTGGTCGCTGTGAAGGTCCCACCTGCTGCGATTTGCTGGCTTCAACGAACCCGATGAGGCTCTGGATGGTGGCCCTCCACTCATCCATCTTCTCAAGAGCTGATGGGAAGTTCAACAGCATCTGTGCCCGCGCCATAGCTTCCGTCGCCATAGCTGGCATGGCCGGGAGCGAAGCATGAGATGTCGCTCAACTCCTGGCCGAACCAGAAGGAGCTTGATCCTGTGCCTGCTGCCGCGGGGCATGTTTGCCGGCGTGCTGACACGCAGGTGGTGGATCCTGGAGATCTTGCGGCTGATCTATAGGAGTATTGCCATGTGGTCGCCGTCTTGAACCTTCGGTGCCTTGAAGGGGCGTTTCGCGTTCGTCTCGCGATGGTCGCGGTGTGCGTCCAGCTTCAGCGTCCCTATGCGCCGCCGCTTCGTCTTTGGACGTTGCAGCAGCGGGGTCGTGGCTTGCACCGGTTCGGACGGTGTTGCTCCGGTGACTGCGCTCACCAGAGTGTTGAGGAGGCGGGGACTGGCCTTCAACGCCACCTCCATCATTGTGGCTTCGATCGCCAGAACGGCGAGGAAGCTGCGTGGTTGCATGGTGTGCTCCGCCTGTGCTGGCCACGCCGCCTGTGCCGCCCGCACCTCCCGTGCCGCCCGCACTGGTAGCACCGCCAGTGCCACCTGCGGACGTATGCGATGGGAGCTTGGAGGTCGATGGAGCCGCGGTCGCGCCCTTCTTCTAGGGCGCCATCGTGGATGATGAAGATGACGAAACTGGCGCGCAGATTGCTGATTTAGGTTCGCGCAAGCGATCCCCCTACCTGGCGCGCCAAAGATGTCGTGCGTACGACCATCTGTGGGGCCATCTAGCCCCTTTGCGGTTCGACTAGGGGGATGTGCAAGCACAAAGAGCAGAATCAGCAGCAAACGCAAAGGTTTTACCCAGGTTCGGGCCGCTGTGAAGCGTAAAACCCTACTCCTGCTTTGTTATATTGGGAGTGTTTGAGCTCAAGTACAAGGAGCGCTTCTTGCCGGCAAGAGGGCAGGAAGAGCAGCTACGCATGCAGAATGAGCAAAGTGTCGACCTCTGTAACCGTTGCCCTGGCCCTCCTTTTATAGGTCAAGGGGTAACCACAGTGGCAAAACAGTCATTACATATTGATTGGATAGTCTACAGTGCTATCGTACCTAACTCTGCCGATTTAAGACAAATGCAATAAATGCACTGTTAGGTGTCATGTGGAGGAGGAGCCCTGGCAAGGTTCCTGCACCGCTTGCCCAGCTACCTCCTATGGTCTTGACACGCCTTCTGGACATGTGTCATTAAAGCTAATCCTCCTTCCAGCATGCTGACACGTACCCCGACAAGCCTCACCAAACCGCCTACCCACTCGACACCTCATAGATTAGCAGCCAGCTGCTTGGTGAGGTGGAGCCGAGGAGGTTTAGCAAGAGCTTGCCGGGCCTTCGCCTTGCCGGCAAGTACCATCTTCGTCTTGGAATCAAGCCATACACTCCTTAGTAGTTTGGCTTGGTTTCTTCTCTGTGTCTTTGCAACAAATCTTGAATCCTGATGCTGGTGATCTCCGGCAAGTCCTGGCCATCAGGAAAGCTACCACTGTTTGTGCATAAGTCAGGGTATAAAATGCCCATGTTTTTATACACCGACACTAACTCTGATTCCCAAGGAACCAGAGGCCACTGTCATGAAAGAAGTTTAGGCCCATCAGCCTTCTCAACTGTGTTTTCAAGATCTTCACCAAAGTTCTGACCAATAGAATAGCTCTTCTCATGGACTGGCTCATCTCAAGCAACCAATCAGCCTTCATAATGGGCAGATATATACTTGAGAGTGTAGTGACAGCTCATGAAGCTATCCACTCCCTATCTAAAACTAAAGCCAAAGGAGTAGTTCTAAAACTAGATTATGAAAAGGCTTTTGATAGAGTGGATTTAGATTTCCTTGATGAGCTTCTTAGGAAAAGGGGTTTTGGTAGCAGGTGGATCAAATGGATTCATATGGTTACTCATGGAGGCTCTGTTGGAGTTAAGCTCAACAACAGTGAGAGTGATTTTTTCTTAACTGGTAAAGGTTTGAGACAAGGAGATCCTATATCTCCCTTGCTATTCAACCTAGTGGTGGATGTTCTTACTAGAATGCTAATCAAAGCAGTTGGTTCTGGTCTGATTAGGGGTCTTTGTCATGATGTTTGCCATGGTGGGATCATTCGTCTACAGTATGCAGATGACACTATTATGTTTGTAGATAGTGACCCTGACCTGGCAAAAAACCTTAAATGTGTGCTAGCATGCTTTGAGAAGGTATCTGGTATGAGGATTAATTATGACAAAAGTGAGATGATCTCCATGAACCTTGACCCTCTTGAGACTGATGTTCTCTCTAAGGTCTTTGGTTTTCTGGTAGGAAATTTTCCTATTAAGTATCTGGGAATTTCTCTCCATTTTGATAAGCTTACTAGGGCTGATTTACAACCCCTCCTAGATAAAATTCGAAAGAGGATTGCTGGTTGGAGAGGTAAATTACTCTCATACAAAGGCAGAATCATTTTGATTAAAACCTGCCTTGCTAGCATACCCATCTACTTATTATCTTTCTTTAAGTTCCCCAAATGGGCCATTGATCTTCTTAACTCTCAAATGGCTAACTGTCTTTGGAATGATTTTGAAGGTCATAGGAAAATCCATTTAGCTAACTGGCAATAGTGAGCATGAAGCATGAGTTTGGGGGTCTAGGCATACCTAACTTGCATGACCTGAACATTTGCCTATTGGGATCATGGGTCAAGAGATATATGTCTGGAGGAGATAGAATTTGGAAGCACTTTGTTGACTCTAAATATAAGGCTTCCGCCCCAAATATTTTCTGCAGTGAGAGTAGTGGGGCCTCCACCTTCTGGGAAGGGGTGGTCTGGGCTACCAAAGCTGTTAAGTTTGGGTACAAGTGGTCAATAGGCAATGGCAATAGTGTTAGGTTTTGGGAAGACTGCTGGTTTGGCAATACCCCCTTGGTAGTGCAATACTGGGACTTGTATTGCATTTGCAGGGTGCAGTGTAATAGTGTGGCTCAAGTTTGGGATGGGGGTGTGGTTAAACTCTCTTTTAGAAGGTGTTTTGACACACATTTTATGAATCTTTGGTATGAGCTAGTTGAGATTACCAAAAGTATTAGGCTGGGTAATGACTGTGATTCTCTCATTTGGCAGTATGATAATTCAGGTGTATATTCTTCTAGTTCCCTTTATGCTATCATCAACTTCAGGGGGGTGACACCTATCTTCATCCCTTCTGTTTGGAAACTGGTGATCCCTCCCAGGATCCAGGTGTTCCTTTGGCTTATGATTAATAATAAGCTGATGACTAGAGACAACCTTAATAAAAGGAACATTAAGAAGCCAGTAGAGTGTGTTTTCTGTGCTTGTAGAGAATCCATCCAACATTTATTTTTTGACTGCATTGTAGCCAAACTAGTTTGGACCAAAACTGGTGAATTTTTCAATAGAGATTTGGGAGTGGATATAGAGCACCTGGCTGCCGTTTGGGCGGCAGGGAGCAAAGTAGACGCCCTTAATGCTGTTAGTGCTGCTATTCTTTGGGCATTGTGGAAACACAGAAATAACATCATCTTTAATGGTGTTCCCCGGATCTCTATTAATCAGGTTTGGTCGCTAGTCTTAACGCTGATCAGGAGGTGGGGGTGATCTTCAAAGACCATATGGCAGAACAGGTGGAAGCTTTCTATCAGTGGGTATGTCAGGTGATCCAAACGCCGTTCCAGCTTGGGTGGGGGTGAAGACGCATCCATCTGCCGATGCGGGTCCCCCTGCAGATCTACTGAAGAATTCGGACCTGAGCAAGGTGAGGCCGCTGCAGAGCCAAGATCTGACAGCAAGCCCAACTTCAGTTCTCGATGGAGGGCTGATGCTGTTCACTGGCGAAGCCTGACTCTCTTGCAAGCAGGTTTTCCCTCCTGAAGAAGCTCCAGATCTCCCTAGAGGGGGTCGATAGTTCGGCAGTTCCTGTTAGCTGGGTCCTGTAATGCTTTAGAATCATTAGTTGAGTTTCTGTTTTAGCCCTATTTTGGGTCCTGGTAGAGACCTGTTTTCTGTAATAATTTGAATTCCTGTAAACCTGTTTGTCAGGCTTCTTTGTTATGCAATGGAGCCGGGGAGCTCTCCCTGTTCATCTAAAAAGAAGAGAAGAGAAGAGTAGGGCGGAGGAAAAAGAAATAGATGGATTGAATGGGAATTAAGGCAGAGCAGAGATGAGCAAAGTATTAGATGCTGCTGCTCCTCTCCACATGTACACATGCAAGATTCCTCAAAAACATGTACACATGCATCGATGCAAGATTTCAGGATTCGATCGGGGCGTACGCAACAAGGTAAGGTATTCACTGTTTTAATTAATTTGTATATGCAAACAAACTGTGGCTGGAGTGGTTTCAAATTTCAGTTCCAAAAATAGTTCAACAGTTTCGGTTTTCATTTCGCCAAAGAGCTGAAGTTTCCAATTGAATTTGAATCTAAGATTCAACCAAATATTTTCAACTTAAAAAAAAAACTGAAATCGCCGAAACGTTTTGACCGGGAGGCAATTATTTCAGTATGTACCGAAATTAATGAAATTTCAACGAAATTACACTCAAAGTGAGAACCAAGCGGCAGGACCCAAACCATGAGGTCGTGAGGTTGTCAATTTGCATACTAGTTCAGTTTCAGTTTTGCAATTATTTGTTCACTTTTGTTTGCAAATTGGAGGATTGGGTAAGAAGTGAGTCGTGAGTCTGTCATATATTGGTGGAATTGTGCATCACAGGCACAGCTTAATCAGCCATTTCTTTATTTCTTTCTTTTGCCAAGCTCCATATAAGCAGCACATTGACAATTTGACATACTACAAATTAATTTTTTAAAGAAAAAATGTATGCTAGGAAAACTGAACTAGTTGGAGCACTGTGCTGACTAATCTGAGATTGACATATTAAGCAGCATACAAAGAGAAGAGAGGCCATTTCTTGTTACGTCCACACCACCCTAATTAATTACCAAACTGAAACTGAACAAATCAGCAGCATTCAGTTCAGTTTCAGAACCTGAAACTGATCTCACTCACTGAGGTGTCATTCAGTTTGAAGTCATAACTTATAGATTTTGGCTCCATTTATTTATTTGGCCATTCATCTATCCATGTGATGCGCCCAAACGAAGCTTGCTCAAATGTGTGTAGGCTGCTTCGCCACAGATTATAATGGCAGCTGGTTGTCAGCCTTAAAAGATTTTACTGGAACTTGGCAGCTAGTTGTCAGCCTTAAAATGAACAAACACCACTGTACCAAACTCAAACCATCCTGAAATTGTATTCACATAACCTCCCTTATTACATATCTTACTTGAGCATAGGGACGGCCGATGGCATTACAGGCGAAAATTTTCATCTCGTCAGTGAGTTAATCGCCAGCTGCAACCAACCGTAGACGACTGCCCATGTCTCGAGATTCAGAGTACGCATGCAACAACGGGATGAGGAGGAACAAGATAGAGCTGACAGATGGGACCCACACCAGCTACCTGCAAAAGAGAAGCCCATCTTAGTCTTGTTGCTTCTCACATCAACGCCACTGTACCAAACTGAAACTGAAACCGTACAAATCAGCAGCCAAAAGATTAGATTTTCTTTTCCAACTGCATGCTTAAACTGAACAATAAATCTATTGACCCAGCTGAGCAGCAATCAATCCTCGCGCTCAAACGAGAAATTTACATACAGGTGAAAGGACATAGAACACTCTTACTTAAGCATACAGACAGCCTCTCGCGAGTGAGTTGAAATTAACGGACCATGGCCCATTGGAGGTTGTTGGACCAAGAGATATCAAGCCGTACCACCGGAGGTGTGTCAGCTTGCACTTCACACCAGATTTTTTTTTTTTTTTGAAAAGGGGGACTCCCCGGCCTCTTGCATCAGAACAATGCATACGGCCCTCTTATTAAACAAATAAATAGGTTCCAACAAGGTCTTAAAGTCTCAAAAAAAAAAGAGCTCACACAGAGCCAAAAAGGCTAGAAGACAGACTAGCCAAATAAAGGACGCCACAACCGGCTGGCAAAAATAGAGATAGGTAAACTAATTGCCTATCCTATTACATGACCGCCATCCAAACCGGTTGAAGATATCCCGAGCTACCATCTCCCAGCGGATAGATCCGTCGGAGTGAGTAGCGACCACGAACGGATCAACGCCGTGGCTCGGAAAATAACCTGCAAAAAATGAATGCGTGTTGTCCTGATAAAAATCAAATCATTTCTGCAATTCCAGAGGGCCCACAACAAGGCGCAGACTCCTACACGAATATGTCTCGCTAAATCGGGCTCTATCCCGTTAAGCCACGTTACAAATAACGTGTTGACAGAATTCGGTGGAGTAATATTAAAAGCACAATATGGACCGACCGCCATAAAACTTTGGCTAGCGGGCAATCAAGAAAAAGGTGTTTGATCGTCTCATCCCGATCACAGAAACTACACCTAGTAGGTCCTGTCCAATTACGCTTTGTCAAGTTGTCCTTGGTTAAAATAACTTGTTTATGGACAAACCACATAAACACTTTGATTTTCAAAGGAACTTTGACAGCCCAAACATGTTTGGAACTAGGAATCGAGCTGAATTGATAACATCAACAACATTGATTTAACTGAAAATACTCCAGACCTAGTAAGCTTCCAGCGTAATCATCGGGTTGTTGAGGAAAGCTGAACCTCCATCAGTTACTTACTAAACGGAGCCATTCTTCCCAACGATTGCCCACTAGCGCCCTTCTGAACTGAACATTAAGGGGGATAGATTGAAATACCATTGCAACGAAACACCTCACGTCGTTGAACAATACGATCAAAGACGGGTATTGAATGGCTAGGGGTGTCTCTCCGAGCCAAATCCTCCCAGAATCGCGTACTAGCACCGTTACCAATAATAAACTTTGTCCTATTAAACAGGGATAATTTGACTTTCATAAGCCCTTTCCAAAAAGGTGAGTGAGTCAGTGGCCTTACTGTCACCTGAGACAAAGTTTTGGTTTGAAGATACTGCTACGGAGGAGAATTTGCGCCCAAGTGGCATCAGTCTCACTTGATAACTTCCACAGCCACTTACTGAGAAGACACTGTTCTTAACTTCAAGATTCTCGATACCAAGACCCCCTTGGTCTTTCGGTCTACAGATGATATCCCATTGGCTAGGCGGTGTGTATTTCGTTTTAGTTCATCACCCGCCAAAAGAATCGTGATCGATAAAGTCCAGTCTTTTCCTGACTCAACTGGGACTTCGAAGAACGACAAAAAGAAACATAGGCATACTCGTGAGAACCGAATTTATCAGAATTAATCGGCCTCCGTATGACATGAGCTTGCCCTTCCCAACTCAGTTTCTTTTCAAACGGTCCTCGATGCACTTTCATCTGTTTGTCAGCCTACGATGGTGGATTGGTATTCCTAAGTATGTGAAAGGTAAAGCCCCAAATCGCACCCAAACAATTGCCTATATGCCTCTTGTTCGTCATTGGCTCTACCAAAGCAGAACAACTCGCTTTTGTGAAAGTTAATCTTTAACCCGGTCAATGTTCAAATAGGCAAACACCAGCTTCATATTTCTCGCTTTGGCCAAGTCATGCTCCATAAAGATGATGGTATCATCGGCGTACTGAAGGATGGACACACCTCCATCAATGAGATGAGGAACCAGACCACCCACTTGACCAGCTTCCTTAGCCCTTCCTATCATAATCGCCAACATATCAACTACAATGTTGAACAGGATAGGGGACATCGGATCCCCTTGTCTCAGGCACTTCACACCAGATAATAAGACATATCATTTCAGGTAATAAGGCATTCCCAGCTACGGATGGAGACAAAATGATTCAATAGCTAAAGATGATGAGCCCACCAAGAAAACAAAATGCTTCAGGTGTCATCACACATACTGTCCATCCACGACTCCACGTGCATATATAGCATACTGGAAATGAACTGAAATGAAAAATGTGTATTTCCACTACATGTGATGCTCTGTTTTTCCTCAACTGCCAATCGGTTCAGCTCTACATGTGAAGCTATGCTAGTTCAGCACATACTAGCAAAGGTAGCTAAAACGACATAAATAAATTGAGTTTATCATCCATAGTAGCTACTCCAGTATGAATCTGATGTTCTTGAGGCCGCCTGGTGTATAGTAGCCGTAGATCGCATCCGGATCCATTAGATGTCGGCCGGGATTGACTTGGTCTGGTGGCACCGCGGCCTCATCTTGGTTTCGCGCTGGCGCCCTCACTGTATTCTCTTGGTAGTTGTGGAGTAAAGTCCGCACGTCACCTCCCGGGCATGCGTACCCGTACACTGTTACGACATGCCCCGCCTTTGTCTCCTTGCCATTGGATGACTTAATCATGATGTATTCTCCATTTGCTTTTAACCTATAGGGCTCATCATCCGGACGGATGTCATGATAGTGGCGCTGCGGATTCAGCGTGACAGCTATTGGACCCGAATCGATAATCTTGCACAGCTGCTCGCGAAATTTCATAACCTTCTCAAACAGGTCACAGGTAGAATCACAGCGAAGCCCTTGAGCAATTGACTCTTGGGTCCATGGCTCCTTCGTAAGTGGGAGCGTATGGGCCGAGCCATACATTATCGACAGATCGAGAGCATACGCCTGCTGGTTCGGCTTCAGCACAACACCACTTGGGAGTAAGAAAGCTGGGATACTGCTGGCCTCGAATGGAATTCCAGACTGAGCAATCAAAAGGGATATGTTATAGATACTTGCTCCAGTTTCCTTAAGGAACCCCCGGTCAGCAGCAGAGTGAATCAATGCCAAATGATCGACATGGAAGCCCACATCGCGACGGTAGACCAACCGTAACAGCGTTGTGAGTGTTTCACCATAGCTGTGCAGAGAGCATACTCCACCTGCAAAAAGTAAACGGGGAAAGAAGTTTGGAGCAGTGTCAGTGTCAATTCATGAAAGAATTTGGACCAAAGTTTTTTCCTTGGGATGGATAATCTGTTACTTACTCCATTTTGTCTTGTGAGGTTGTCTGGGGATGCGAGGCAGACTACTTGCGATCTGCAATGTTGGTGGTGGTAGAATATGATCCCAATTGCACTAGTAATAGGACTTCCAATCTCTGCCTGCCTCCGGCAAAGGAGCGAGAACTTGCTGCTGCTCCTCCTTCCCCTCCTCCTGCTCCTCCTGCTCTTCCTCCTCCTCCTCCTCCTCCTTCACCTCTTCAAACTGGGCTTGCAACCTAACATAGAATAGCACAGAACGGTTATGAAGGACTCACTTGCTCGGCGTGAGCCACTTAAGTAAAACCCGAGGCACAAAGTAAATGCAAGAGGCCCCTGAGTCAGCATCGATCACAGAACTTATTGCCCCAGATCACCACAAAGACAACAACTCAACGAATCAACTGCTGTTTGCTACCATACCACTATAAGACACATAAGCAGGAAAATGCACACTTGCATGGAAAAATGATAAAATCTGGTGGTGGTTTGTGTTCTCACTGTTTCTTGATGATATCCTCCTCCTCCACCTGGACGAGCTTCTTCTGGTGACCGTTGTAGAAGTGATAGGCCGTGTAGCCGGCGCCGGCGACGCCCAGGCCCAGCGAGAGCAGCATCTTCCAGCGGTGCCGCGCCCCGTACCCCTTTCCAGCAGGGGCGGGGGTCATTAGCTCGAACATGGCGGCGCTCCACTACGCAGCCGCACCACCAGACTGGATGAAATGCAAGGAGAGCAAGGAGTCAGTAGGGCGGGATCAGGCAGGCTAGGGTTGGTCGCTGGAAGAGCTCGAATCGAACGGACCTGCAGTCCGGTAAGCGGAGGGGAGGAGGAGGAGACGGAGATCGTGGTCGGCGGCAGGAGCTAGGCGCGGAGCAAGTGAGTCGGGGTTCCGGACGGCAGCGAGCAGCGGGCACGGCGCCTCCGACTCCGCCGCCGCCGTGTCGAGTCCTGGGCCGACTCGGTCCGTGTCTCTCTCCTCTGTCTATTTTTTACTTTAGAAGACTCTGGCAGAATCGCGCAAGCAAACCCTAGCCCCCAAAAAATCACCAATCCCCAATCGGAGACAGAGAGAGATGGCCGGCTCCGCGGAAGGGGAGGCTCGTCCCCTCGTCGTCGTCGGAAGGGGAGCTCGCCAGTCAGCCAAGGCCAAGGCCGCGGCCGCGGAAGGGGAGGCTCGTCCCCTCGTCGCCAAGGTGATGGGGCCTCGCCTCAGCCTTAGCCTTTCTCCGGATGCTCTGGACCTGATGGCGAAGAGGGAGGCCTTGCTCTCGGAGTGGGCGTCGCTCCCTGAAGCTTCAGCGTCGCCCTGGTCCCTCTTGTCCCGTTGCCTACCATCATCAAAGCCAGAGCCAGAGCAATTCGACAGGTTCGAACACAACTGGAACAGGTAACAAGACATTAAACTTCAGATCGAGGTAGCATCTCTGTCCCTACTCCTCGTACCTAAGTAACTCATCCGTGTTTATATATCTTGGATGTTAGTTCTATGATGATGATGCCAAGCCCCTCTGAGGTAGCAGCAGCTCAAGATCATCAACTTGTCATGGAATGCCTTCGCCACTATAACTTAAATCATCCGGTATGTACTCCTCTCACTTTGGTCTTTTGCAGCTTGGATGGATCCATGTGTCTATGTGCACACTGATTAAAATGGATAGCCTGATTTTGTCTTCGCCGCCTCATAGCATTTGGCAAATTTATCCCACAACCAAACAACCCGGGCCCTATATACAATCATTAATAACTCTTCCAAAATCTCAAGTATTGTGCACTCAAGCGGCCTTCAAACAATTTCAATTTTGATCGCTCGTACTATCATATATAAAACAGTTTGCATTATATCTCAAAAAAGATGATGTTTGTGGATTCGCCACTGACTAGCATATATTTGTGCTCTTACATGTTTTGTTAAGTAGAAACTGCAAAACTGAAGGTTGTTAACTTAAGCGTAGTCATTTATGCTTTCTTCTTCTTCTTCTGTTATTATTCTGCTTTTGTTTTACCTTATTGTTGCTACATGTACTCATTTCGTTTTCCATGGTTGGTTGGTTGCCCAGGAAAATGAGTATGTACCTGCCCCCGGCAAGGTGACCAGATACAGCAGTCCTCACATTGGCTCTTGCTGGACTCATGGCAACTTCGTCGCTAGCCCCAAGCGCTCCGGCTACTTCTCCTTACTGCCCGCTAGACCAACTCTCTTCTTTTATGAGCTTGTTACCAAAGATGGTTTCGAAGGAGTTGTTTCGTGCACCCCGCTAGGTATGTATTATTTCTATCTTCATTCATCACATCATACATACCACATGTTGGATCTGGAAACTCAAATCTCTTTCAGTGCTAAAACCCAAACAACCACCATGAGGCAGGCTTGTCATCATGATCATATACAGGAAGCTAGTGCTTGATGCCGAAAACCACCTTAGCTTATTGTATATTTATATATCTTTTTCATTAAAATGTGCTCTGGTAACCAATGTTTTTCATGAAAATGTGCTCTGGTGACTGATACATACTCCCTCCGTCCCACCGTATAAGATTTTTTGCAGCTTGCAAAAACGTCTTATATTGTGGGACGGAGGGGGTACTTGTTTATGGGATCTTTCCTGGTACAATCTAGATGGCTGTTGTTACAAACCTAGCTAGGCTCCTGGACGGTTTTTATTCCATGTTCCACTAGCTAGGTTATTACTTTGCTTTATAAAAATATATATTCACGGACCTACCTTGTTAGTGCCTTTGCTGTTACACCATGCATTTTCTATGCTGATTCCGCTTTGTTTATTTCCTTGGTTGTGTTTGTTTTACATACAGATGAGCCAGTTACTGAAGCCTACAGTTTGTTTGGCCTTCATCTTGGGTGGGGAACTCGTCGTGATGGCAGTTGTATGTCCTCGTTTCCTCTTTTTTATATATCCTTTGATGACAGAACACAAGTGCACAATTGTTCTCTTGCTTGTGCATGTTTGTTGACTTAGTGGCTTTGGTGTTTTTGTTTTTTCAGCGGATTGCCTTTGCAATACATGCAAGCGTGTTGTTGATAGTGAGGTTCCTTCTGTGGGGAAAGCATTTCCGTGTGGACATTACAAGGCAGAGTGTGTTTGTCAGATGTGCTATCTTCAGTCTGAAGTGCTGCATCCATCGCCAGAAAAATTTGCGTTTGGCTGAGCACTCAATCTATCGTTTGTGGATAGGAAAGACTTGTAATATGATGACATGCCTTAGGTTGTTGGTTGTGCTGCTGCATATTAATTATGTCTTCCCGGGTGGAATGCCCTATGCTATGTAGTATTGTGAAACAGAAGATGGCTCTGGCGTAAAATAAAATCATATATTTATGAGATGGTTGATAGCAACGCTGTGGTTAACTGTTTTAGTTGGCAACTCAACTTCATCATACCCCTCTTAATTGGATCTTCTTATAGCTCATGTCTTACTTATTCTCTTTGCATTCCAGTCCAGGGTGTACCATTCTTGTCAGGGTTGAGCAGCTACTAAGCCTAGACACATTTCTACTATATTTTTTAGTTCTATTACTAGTGATAGCAAAGCTATGTGACTTGATAGTTCAAGTGTTTGATGAAAGTAGTCTACTTGTAGTTGCTATTCTACTATGTTTAGAAGAAATGTTACTGTTGATACACAGAAAGATAAAACGTCAGACGGACGTCCCTGATTTTCCACGGTGTTCCCTACATTGACCCCATCTCGCACATACGTCGTCGCTCGGTGTTTGGTCCTCGTCCGTCTGTGACGTCCCCTACGGCGTCTTCAGCAGGCTGTGTTGGTCGCTATTCGTCGACTCTTCTCACGGCTTCTACCCATGGTGGTGGTGCTCGCTCTACGTCGACTACTCTTGTGGCTTTTGCACGTGGCAGTGGCCGCTCTACGTCAACTCCTCTTACGGCTTTTGCACGTGGCAGTGGTCGCTCTACGTCGACTCCTCTCACGGCTTCCGCCCGCGGATGTGGCCGCTCTACGTCGACTCCTCTTACGGCTTTTGCACATTGCAGTGGTCGCTCTACGTCGACTCCTCTCGCGGCTTCCGCCCGCGGATGTGGCCGCTCTACAACGACTTATTTGATGGCTTCCGCACGTGATGGTGGCCACCCTACATCGACTCCTCTCGCGGCTTCCGTACATGGTGATCGTCGATCTGCGCCGACTCCGCCGGTGGCTTTAACACTGGATCCATTAGATGTGGGCAAACCCTCAATGAAATCATTTGTGACATCTTGCCAAGCACCATCTAGAACATGGATAGGGTTTCACAGACCAGGGTACTTAATCATGTTTGGCCTATTGACATGTCTGTCATTGTTGAACAAAATTATGGACATCTTGTTCAATTTTGGTCTAGTGAAATAGCTTTTTAATTCTATGGTATGTGGCCTGAATTCCTAAATGTCATCCAGTAGGCGAAGAATGAAAAGCCTCAATCAATTTAGTTTGCTCCATCCAGACTTTACGCTAAAATCTTTTCAGTCAATTTGCCAGTATAAATCCAGGTTCAGCATCAGGAAATACAACCAGTTTATTGAGCAATTCTTGTGCTCTAATATTCACACGGTAGGACTTAAGTACCTCTTGTAGCCAAACAGGTTGAGCAGTAGATACATAGACTGCAAAAACATGACCTACTCTATAAAGACCATCAACAGCTTTCACTACAAGAAATATGTCAACTTGCGACCATCACTATTGGTCGCTGAATGGTCGTTGTTTTTCATTTGCGACCTTTTTATGACCAAAAACAATTGGTCAAAAGCTGACCGTCTTTAATGAAAATTAACGATCTTCTTCGCGATAAGGTCGTGGAAGGCAGCGACCAAAACAAAAGGTCGTTGAACCCAACGACCTTTTGTTTTGGTCGCTGGCTGTCTGCCCAGGCCACGTCGGATCCGACGTGGCAATCTGACGTGGCAAAATTGCGACCAATTGAATTGGTCGTTGATAAGATTCAACCCGGTCCAATTCGGTGTCTATATGGGCCAAGCCCATTAATTCAGACCATTTATATATTTTTTTTCCTGCCAGTTTTTGTTAGCTACCTGGGCCTGGACCAACAATTCGGCCTTTTATTTATTTCTGAGCCGTGGCCTTTTAACATTGTTTGGGCCATTATATTTTGGAGCTGGTCCCACCAATGAGATGGGTCCCACTTGTCATCATCACTTGACAGAAATTTCAAAACTGCTCAGATTATTTTCAGAAATGGGTCCCACTAATCAGGTTAACATTTCACACGTCTTCAAATCACATAAATAATCAATATTTCAGACGGAACAATACAGATGTAGTTCATCAAATAGAACATATTAGAACATGTCTATTACAATCTATACATAGTCTATTACAACCAAGATATGCCTACTATTACAATACTATAATCTTTACAGTCTATTACAATCAAACAGAACAAATCTTTGCTGCGTAGGCCTACACGCCGCTTCGAACTTGAAATTTCCTAGGCCTGGAGCTCATGTAAAAGGGTGAACACAAAGGCATTAGAGTAGCCTTTTCATTCCTGGAGTAGATATTCAAACCTCCACGTTTAGTGTACAGACTATCGGGAAGGTATATATTTAACGAAATTTCACAGAAATGCATGAACCGAATGTATGATAAAGCAACAGATTCAAACAACTTCAAATAACTAGATGTTTTAGAGACCAATTATATCAAGACACTAGATGTTTGCGATGCATATTCGCAGAACCTAGGCATACTCACAAAATCTTAAATCAATCCTAAATCAACGTGGGTGAAAACTCATCAGTCTCATCAGTCTCATGTTTTGAAAAGCAACGTGGGTGAAACTAAGTCAAAATAAGGGGCATAACAAATTCATGTCAAAAAAATTAGCTTGTGATCCATAACACATTATTTATTCTTTACAAAGTAGAATTTCCATAGATATCATTATCAGACACCAAATAGAAAGTAACATGTATAGAATGCGACAACATTTAGTTCACTTTATTGTACAAATTGGGTCTAGTTTACTCAGTTGGACAAGTTGCATTTGTTAACTATGAAGAGAATGACACTATTATGCGTGATAATTGTTGTGCGCTAACAATCACCATGTAAGAATGCTTTGTTGTATTAATACATGCACATCAAGTGAGAGTGGCGTTCTGCTCTTACCACAGCGGCACAAGTGAGATGATGCCTGATTCGCCTTGCTTCTCCGCAAGACTCGACCAGCAGCACGCATACTCGAAGGAACCAGCGGCACTGCTTGCTCCCTTGGCCCAGCTCCTTGCTGCGAAGGACGGCTGGGACTCGGATGCGGAGATCCATGCGCACGGCATATTGTGTCAATGCTTGCAGCAACATCATGGCATCAACAGGAGCATCAACAGCATACTAACACCTAAATTGATGGACTCCCATCCATCCATCAGAGAAGAAAGTACCTTTAGTTGATAAAGAGAAGAGAAGACTTCCTCTTGCTGGGATAAAACCATCCATCCATGCATCAGAGGATACCAGCCCATGCACCCATGAGCAGGTTGTGTGGCTTGAGGTCACGGTGCCGGACGCCGCGTCCGTGGCAGAAAGCTAAAACACAATCTCAGAAAATGCAAAATATAAGCCCAGCTGCAATTGATAACTACAAGCTACAACAGCTCAAAGTGGCAGTAGCTAAAACACAATCTCAGAAAAAGCATACAATTGATGTGACATAATAAACTAGACAACCAAGAAGTTGATGTGACATAGCTAGTTTCAAGCAATATCCAATGACCAATTGATGACACGTATATGTATCTATCATGAAACAACAAGTACAGGACATTCAAAACAGAAATGCACCGGTGTAGCCGATGAGCAGGTAATAGTCCTAATTCAGGTCATGTTATCATATAAGGTATTTCATAAGGACATCTAGGGACATATATATGAAGCATCCTCAGCTAATCAGCAGACACATCCAAATAATAAGCAGATAATATAGGGTATCCCCATTTATCACTGGATTTGATCCCCTGTGTATCCAAGTCTCGTCAGGAAATCAGCAGGATGATTCACACTTTCACAAACGAACGGAAACGAAACACCACATCGAGTAGGGTTTTCCCAACTCCAATCCGAGATCCGAGGGGAGGGGGAGGGAGCGGGCTTGTAGACGCAACCTAGAGGGCAGTGGAGTCATGGGCGAGCTTGTTGTCCTTGTGGAGGAAGTAGCCGCCGCCGGAGGAAGCAGGGGAGGGGAGGAAGCAGAATGGTGGCCACACGTCGTGCACCTGCGCGTCTGCCAAATTGAATCGAAGAGAACGAACAACATCAGCCTTCCAAATCAAATCAAAACGAAAAGAGGAAGAGACCATGTCCTGCACCTGCTTGGTCTGCCGGCGCGTTGCTGTGGGAGCCGTGGCGGATCTGGACCTGCTCGAGATGGTGGGTAGGTCAGAGCCCGGGGTTGGGAGGCGGTGATGGTGAAGGAGAGCTCACTGGCGGCGGTGCCTGGAAGGAGAAGGCGCCACGACCGTGGCTGCCGCCCTAGCCGAGGCCGTGACGAAGGGGGACGTCGGCGAGGTGCAGAGCCCGGAGGAGCAGCGAACAGTGAAGGAGTCGTGGCACAGCGTTGCGTCAAGTGCTCAGAACGGTGGCGGGGGCGTCGGCGTCGGCGAGCGCGACGCGGAGCTGGTAGGGGAGGCGCTCGGAGGGGAAGACGAAGAGGACGAGTGTGCGGCGGTCGGCGTCGGCGGGTGGTCGGGTGGGTCAGCGATGGGTGGGTGAATCGGATCTGGAGATCGAGGGGAGGGTGGGTGGGTAGGGGTAGCGGCGGGGGATCGGAGCTGGGGATCGAGGGGAGGGTGGGTGGGTGGGGCTGGCAGCGGGGGATCGAAGCTCGACCGTTGGATGGGTGCGCGATGGATGGCTCAGATTGCATTCAATTTGGTGATACGCGTGAAAGCGGTTCCTCGCGTCTCATTGGCCGGTTGTTTCGCAATTGAATTCTCAAAAATTTAACCTAAATCTCTGATGTTTTTTAAAAACATAACAATGGCAAAGTTTGTCAAAATGATCTTGTATTTTGCATAAGTGTGCATCATGGAATGGCAAACAATATTGCCAAATAGAGCTTTCATTTTCTTTGCACAAAAAATCATTTTCCATTTTCTGAGTGCATAAAATGGTTTTTTGTGAATAACCTACCAAATATTTGTTCCAAAATAGCACCACTCTATTTTTCAAAAATATTAGACCACTTTATGTAAAATTTCTTGTATTTGACATATTTCCAAGATTCAACCACTATCTGAGGGAGGGAGAGGACGACGCGAGACAGGTGGTGGTAGTCGGGCGCCGTCGGTGGCGGCGGCGAGGAGAAGGGGACGACCGGACGAGGGAGGAGGAGTGCATCTTGAAATGGCAAACAATGTTGTCTAAGAAAGATTTAACTTTTTTTGGACGAAAAATTCATTTTCCATTTTTTTAGTGCCGAAAATGAGTTTTTTTGTGAAGGACCTGCAATATATTTGTTGCAAAATTAGACAAAATCAATTTTCTAAAATACTAGGTCATATTTAATGCACAATTGACCAAATGGTTGGTTGTCAAAACCTTTGATACACCTCTCATGAAAAAGACAAATTTCCGCCAATTCAGCTGGAAGTGTATCAAGTTTGAACTATAGCTGCCTCATAGTTTTCTCATGATTTTTTTTCAAAAATTATTTTTAGGTACATAAGTATCTATTTCATCATAGAAACACCAAAAGTTTTTCAAGATTCAACCAATAGCTACGAATGGTCATACCCGCCATTTTGACCGCATTTTGAAACGGGCATAGAAAATTTTAAAAAAAATAAAAAATTGGAAAACCTTTGCATTGTGTCATTCTATATCACCAAGTTGCCAGTAAAAATAATAAACTTGCAATACGGCAATTATTTTTAAAAAGTGTTCTCAGAAATGAGCTATCATGTGTGAAGATTCATGGCTTTCAAGCCAGATGATCAATTTTATGGCCACATTCATGGCATAGTTTGTTCAAATGATTTCATATTGTGCATAAGGGTGCATTTTGGAATGACAAACAATGTTGCCTAAGGAAGTTTTCATTTTTTTTGGACAGAAAATTCATTTTTCATTTTTTGAGTGCTGAAAATGAGCTTTTTTGTGAAGGACCTACCATATATTTGTTGCAAAATTGAACAAAATCAATTTTCTAAAATACTAGGTCATATTTAATGCACAATTGACCAAATGGTTGGGTGTCAAAATCTTTGGTCCACCTCTCGTTAAAAAGACAAATTTTCGCCGATTCAGGTGGAAGTGGATCAAGTTTGAACTATAGCTGCCTCATAGTTTGCTCATGATTTTTTCAAAAATCATTTCTAGGTACATAAGTATCTATTTCATCATAGAAACACCAAAAGTTTTTCAAGATTCAACCAATAGCTACGAACGGTCATACCCGCCGTTTTGACCGCATTTTGAAATGGGCATAGAAAATTCAAAAAAATCAAAAAATTGAAAAACCTTTGCATTGTGTCATTCTATATCACCAAGCTGCCAGTAACAATAATAAACTTGCAATACGGCAATTATTTTTAAAAAGTGTTTTTAGAAATGAGCTATCATGTGTGAAGATTCATGGCTTTCAAGCCAAATGATCAATCTTATGACCACATTCATGGCATAGTTTGTTCAAATGATTTCATATTGTGCACAAGGGTGCATCTTGGAATGGCAAACAATGTTGCCTAAGAAAGTTTTCATTTTCTTTGGACGGAAAATTCATTTTCCATTTTTTGAGTGCCGAAAATGAGTTTTTTTGTGAAGGACCTACCATATATTTGTTGCAAAATTGTACAAAATCAATTTTCTAAAATACTAGGTGATATTTAATGCACAATTGACCAAATGATTGGGTATTAAAAGTTTTGATCCACCTCTCGTGAAAAAGACAAAATTCCGCCGATTCAGATGGAAGCGGATCAAGTTTGAACTATAGCTGCCTCATAGTTTGCTCTTTATTTTTTCCAAAATTCATTTGTAGGTACATAAGTATCTATGTAGTCAGAGAAACATCAAAAGTTTTTCAAGATTCAACCACTAGCTAGGAACGGTCATGCCCGCCGTTTTGACCGCATTTTGAAACGGGCATGAAATATTCAAAAAAAAATTAAAAAAATGGAAAACCTTCGCATTGTGTCATTCTATATCACCAAGTTGCCAGTAAAAATAATAAACTTGCAATACGGTAATTATTTTTAAAAAGTGTTTTTAGAAATGAGCTGTCATGCGTGAAGATTCATGACTTTCATGCTAAATGATCAATCTTATGGCCACATTCATGGCATAGTTTGTTCAAATGATTTCATATTATGCACAAGGGTGCATCTTGGAATGGCAAACAATGTTGCCTAAGGAAGTTTTCATTTTCTTTTGACGAAAAATTCATTTTCCATTTTTCGAGTGCCGAAAATGAGTTTTTTGTGAGGGACCTACCATATATTTGTTGCAAAATTGTACAAAATCAATTTTCTAAAATACTAGGTGATATTTAATGCACAATTGACCAAATGGTTGGGTGTTAAAAGTTTTGATCCACCTCTCGTGAAAAAGACAAATTTCCGCTGATTCAGCTGGAAGTGGATCAAGTTTGAACTATAGCTGCCTCATAGTTTGCTCTTTATTTTTTCCAAAATTCATTTATAGGTACATAAGTATCTATTTACTCAGAGAAACACCAAAAGTTTTTCAAGATTCAATCACTAGATAGGAACGGTCATGCCCGCCGTTTTGACCGCATTTTGAAACGGGCATCAAATATTCAAAAAAAATCAAAAAAATTAGAAAACCTTCGCATTGTGTCATCATATGTGACAGAGTTTGTTCAAATGATCTCATATTTAAAAAAAGTGTTCTTACAAATGAGCTATCACGTGTGGAGATCCATGGCTTTAAAGCCAAATGATCAATCTTATGGCCACATTCATGGCATAGTTTGTTCAAATAATCTCATATTATGCACAAGGTTGCATCTTGGAATGGCAAACAATATTGCCTCAGGAAGTTTTCATCTTTTTTGGACGAAAAGTTCATTTTCCATTTTTCGAGTGCCCAAAATGAGTTTTTTTTAAGAACCTAGCAAATATTTGTTGCAAATTCAGACCAAATCAATTTTATAAAACTTTAGGCCATATTTAATGTACAATTGACCAAATGGCTGGGTGTCAAAAGTTTTGATCCACCTCTCGTGAAAAAGACAAATTTCAACCACTAGCTAGGAACGGCCATGCCCGCCGTTTTGAAGCGTATCTTCGAATTTCAAACAATGTTGAAGAAGGAAGTTTTCATTTTTATTTTTTACTTTGGTTATTTTTTTTCTTTCTTTGTTTTCAACAGTATTTTATTATTCTTTGTGTCCATTATTTTTGCACTAGTTTCTTTTGGTTTTCATTTTTTTTCTTTGTTTCTTTTGTTTTTCATTCTATATTTTTGTATGCGTCAAGAACATTTTTCTAATACAAGTTTAATATTTGTTTTTTGAAGAACCTAGAAAATATTTGTTGCAAAGTGGAACAACACCATTTTCTATACATATTTAACATTTTGAAGTGCAAGTTTAACATTTTTTGAAAACTTGGTCAACATTTAATCAAAAAATGTTTAACATATTTTTCTAATGCTTGGATTAACATTTTTAAAATACATGATAAACCATTTCGTAAACATTATATATTTTTGTATAATTTTTTTCATATTTTCATATACATGAGAAGTTGTAAAAATCATGAAAATTTAAAACCTTAGCATTGCATCATATTTGTCACGTAGTTACTAAAAAATTTACAAACTTGGAAATGATGAATATTTTTGAATTGACGATTTTTTTTTTGAAATTTATGATCATTTTTTGTGAACTTTTTATGAAAGAATCATGAACATTTTTTTGAATTCAAATTCACAAGCATTATTTCAATACGCGGACATTTCTTCAATATCATGAACTTCTTTTACTCCGCGTACATTTTATGTTTTCACGTACATTTTTCCAACAAATTCATTTTTTATGTTTGAAACTTTTTTGAAATCCCGAATTATTTGAAAGAAGAAGAACTTAAACAGAAAAAATAATAATAAGCATACATTTGAGACCTAAAAACGCCTGCTAATAGGCTATGGGCCGTGAGCCCACTCGGGGGACCGCTGTGTTAATGTAAAAAAGAAGGAGAGAAGGGGAGGCCTATCACGATTTAGGCCCAAGCCCAGGAAACGATCTTATCTATAAAAGAACTGATTGTAGTAGAATATCAAAACCGAGATGGTGGCGTGGTGGTATGGCTCTACTGCTTTGTGTGGAGTGGTGCGGCGCGGGATCGAATCCCCCTTTGCCCATATTTGTTTTCTATTTTTGTTTTTCAAAAGCTTTTTTTTAGGGGTCTTTTTCAAAAGCTTGATTAACTTTTTCTGCTCATGGCCGCGTGCTGGGCCGGCCAATGGCCGCGAGCAGAAAGAAGCCTCGGGGCGTCGTGAGGATGACCCAGTCGCCCACTTAGGTCCAGGCCCAACAGACGAATGACTATAAATTAATTGCGTGTGAGAATATATCACAACCTGAGTGCTAGCGTTGGTTTGCCCCCGCTCAGCGCCCCACGAGGTCGCGGGTTCGAACCCTCGCGCTGCCTCTTTTTATTTCTGCCGCCTGCTTATGATTCGTTGCCAACACGTAGGCCCCCTGGTCCCACATGTAAGTATGGTGGGTCCCACACGTCGTTGGGAGGCTGTGGTGTTATTGGTCCCACTTGCCAGGGGTGTATGACGGGCCCAACATGTCATTGGTAGCCTTTGAGTGATGTTGGTCCCACGCGTCAGGTTGGTGGGCCCGTAGGTGCTGCAGGCCCCACGCGCCAGATCGGTAGGGTGGGTCGTACACGTCATTGGAAACCTGTGGGTTCGTGGGTGATGCGGGTCCCACTCGGTGGGGCAGGCCCCACACGTCAATGGGAGCATGTGGGTGGTGTTGGTCCCACGTGTAAGATCGACGGGTTCCACCTGTCAATAGGAAACAGAATTAAGTGGTTAATAGTGACATGTAAGTGGGATGTCACCTAAACATGCCATGTAGGCGAGATTGCTGAGGTGTCTGACAAGTCATGTCAAATCAAATCATCGTAGACATTTACGACTATCTAAATAGGTCATAATCAACAAGAAATAACGTTGTAAATCATGTTCACAAATTTACGACCATCTCGTGTAAGGCAATTACGACCTTTCTGACCAAAATGATCGTTATGGTTTAGGGTTTGGACCCTCCAAAACAGCTTTTGACCAACTGATTCTAAATGGTCGTAGATTTACGACCAATTCACCCACGGTCACTAAGAGAAGGTCACAAGTTGACATATTTCTTGTAGTGTTTGTTGTCTACACCTTTTTGTACTGCAATTCAAATTGTAGCCATGCTAGTTTGGTCATATAGCTTTCTTCTGTAGTTCAGAATGTAAAACTTGATCTTCGAGGTTGCATAAACTCTTGTGATTAGTTTTCTTGACAAATGGGCCTTGATTCGCATAAGATCCCTACTTATCCACTACCATCATAATGTCCAATATTCTTTTTGCTGTGGATTATATCTATTAGGTCTGGCATTTAGGTCTGGCATTGACTGGCACACTATCAGGTAACAGAGCAGTGGTATGGTCAAAAATCCTATGGGGAGGTAGAACCTGCGGATCATTAAACACATTTGCAAACTCCAGCAATATAGTATGTATGCGGTCAAGAACTTCTTGCAGTGAAAAGTAGTGGAAACTACAGCAGTCCATATATCATTGCGCTTTTGCCATTTAACTACTTGTTCTAAAGACTGAATATGTAATTCAGTAGTGGGATTTTCCATTCTTCAAAAATTGCTCACACTTTACTTCCCAGTGAAAAGTCATGGCACCCCATTTGGCAAACCAATCTATCCCTAAAATTGCACCATAGCCTCCCAAATCCACTATCTTCACACCAGACAGGAATGCAACCCCCTTGTATCCACCACTCCATTCTAGGTAACAACATCATCAGACGATCTTCCACTAATTCTCTTCATCAAATTGGTTTAGGATTGGAAGACCCTGCAATAGCATTGACAAATAAATATGCAGCCACTTCATGTACAACCGTCTCTGCTGCGATTGCACTTAACAACTCATCAGACATTTTTCCCTCGGTGTTAGTGCTCTCAGTAGCTTTAATATGCACAATTGATTGTATATTTCTCTCGAGAGCTATAACACAATCTATTTTCTCTGCGTAATTCTTCCAGTTGCTTGACCCTCTACAAATCGTCAACATCAAACTGTGGCGTTGTTGTCCATCAGTTCGGTTGTTATTGTACTTTGTCAGAGTTGTGGAACGCTCAAAATGAGGATGTTATTGTACGTTAGTTTAAACTAGTACAATAACAACCCACAGAACTACCATGAAGCATGTTTTCTCGTGGTATATATTGACGTTCAACAATGAGACAACCAAGTTAGTTTAAACTGGCAACTAAGTGGCTCATAATCTGGAAACTAGGTGATAGTAATCTGGCAACTACTAATGAAAAAAGGTTATTGAAAGATGTCAACATGGAATCTAGCGTCAAAGATCTCGTTGCGAGGAAGCTAGCGGTAAAAGCCGATTGGCCCCCCAACCATTCCCGTCTAGCTCTGCCACTGGTCGGCGCCATGGCTTCCTCAAGCAGCTCGTGACCCCTATGGCCCACCCCAGTATGGGCCCCTTCCTCTCATGCAGTGCACGTGCACCTCCTGTGGTTTTGGTTAGTTCTCTCTATTATTCCTCAGTTTTCAATTATTTCAGCCCAACAGATGAACATAGCCTGCTGGATAGAGGGTATGTGCAAGTTTTGATCTCTAAAGGAATTGTGCCTGCTGGATCACCATTGCTGAGACGAATAGACTCATTGGGGGATGACAATCGCTGTGAACCGATGAACATAGCAAAGAAGGAGCTCAACTGAATGAATTTGAGAAGAAACGGTTATGCAGATTGACGAGGAAAAGCAGGTGGAGATCATCATGTTTTTATTTGCAGCACTATTACCGTTCAAAAAAAAACATTAGCAGCACTATTAGGTGTAGGCAATGAGATGGTGGAAGTAATGAAGTTAGTTGCTGTGTTGCTAGTCATTGCCATTTGTGTGTTAGTAGTTCTTAAGAATTGGTAAATGTAGTTGCATGTAATCCTAATGGCAGTTGGTTGAATTGAACAAAATTGAGAGCAACATTGTAAGTTCTTAACAGTAAGATCTTATTGTTGCAAGGACACGTCGGTTGCCCAACAATCAATAAGATCGCAAGTTCACATCGGTTGTTGGGCATGTACCAACAATAAGATACTGAGAGCAATTTTGAGAGAGAACAAAATTGAGAGCAGAAGTAAATGTTGCAAGGACACGTCGGTTGGTTCTTAACAGTAAACTGTAAACAGAATTGAGACATGCAAAATGCAGGAATATCCTCTGAGGAAAATTGAGAGCAATTTTCATTTACAAAGGAACAAAATTGATGTTCTCTGAACGTGTTTGGGAGACAGGCATGTACTTGTCTGAACAAGCAACAGAGCTTGCCCATAAATGTTCTAAAGGAACAAAAAGTAATGTTGAGGACAAATATTTTTCTTGGAGCTCTCTTTCTGAATTGGTGTCTGCATGCACGAGTTCAAATGGATAGAATTGATGAATACAAACTTGATGTAACAGAATTGATAGAATTCAAATTGATTAGCCTAATAGAGGAACTTGATGTCTGTCTGTCTGTATGCACAAACTAAATCTCAGCACAAATCGATTGATTCCTCGTGAGTAAATTTATAGAGCTTAATAATACGTACATTATATAGAGAGCTGAAAGCTGCCAAGGTACTCTGTTTTGTTTTGTGATTCAACATGAGGAGCATTGACCGACTGACTGATTGATTCATATACAGCAACAGAAGCAAAAGAAAACGACACAAACGAGCTGCTTAGATATCACTTTGTCCAACAACAAACGTTTCCATCCATCCTCCACAAAGATAAATCATAGATAGATGTCCGGGTTTAGCGTGAATGAAATCAACAGCAGCCACTCGCCGCAGCATCAGCCTCCGGCGCCTTCTGTTTGAAGATGTTCTTCTTCGCCCCCGACGACGCATCCGCCAGCAGGCTCGGCGTGTCCAATATCTGCATCATCGTGCGGGCAACATTCATGTCAGTTTCAACACACGGGAAAGAAAAACTCCATTCAATACAGAAAAATTGATACTGAAACTGCTGAATCATCTGCACTAGTATTTCTATTCTATCTGTGAGAGTGTTCCACGTGTATGTAACAAGACCGACCAACAAGAGCTAATATATACTGGTCCTTTTCTTGACACATAAACAGTACAAGCATGACACTGCATCAAATAACCGTTTGAGGGGCAGTTTCACCGTACAACAATTGCCTGACAGAACGAATTGAGAGCTCAAAGTCGCAACATATATACATACCTTCAGCACGAGCTCCTCAAAGCACTGCTCCACGTTCACCTTGGTCTTTGCGCTGCATTCCAGAAATAGGCATCCGTACTCCCTGGCAAAGTCAATGCCTTCCTTCTTTGTGACGGCCCTCTCGCTTTCCTGCCAAACAAAGCAACATCTACAGTAAGCTCTGCTCTAAACTATGCAGCATGCCTCAACACAAATACAGATGATAAAGTAGCTTGTGCCAAGCGCAGATTATAACTGACATAAGAATGTACAGGTGTGGACAGAAGTGGTACCTTGTCCACTTTGTTTCCGACAAGCATCTTTATACAGTCTTGGTTGGTCGAATACAGGTCAATTTCCTTGGCCCATATGTCAGACAGATTCGTGAATGTTTCTCGGCGGGTAACATCGTACACTGGAAAACAGACAAGGCATTCATTAAATGGCATCTCTCAAAATTAGAAAGCTCATTACAACCCAACAAGGAACACACAGATGTAAGGAAAAAAAAAAGGCTTTGCGAGCCCGTGCAGTGTAATGAATGACTTCTAAGTTAACCAAAACCAGAAAAACCGTTCTACCCTTGTATGAGGATACAGTAGGCTCAAAAGTTCCAACAAGCCTGAAAGGATGCTCCTCTATAGATGCAGTAATTTTCTTTCTTTCACAAAAGTTAAGCTGGTCTACTTGATCATCTATAACTGAAAACACAACCATCTTAAACTGTTGTGTAGTTGATATATAACATAAGGCAATTGACAGAACATTTTATTCTTAACTCAAGACTAGCCAGTTAAAGTGCCATCAAGTTCCACCAACCAATACATAACAAGGAGAAAGGAGTAAACAGAAGTGTGCCTGTGAAAAGACAGCGGTGGATGAAGTAATGAATTACCCATAATGATCCCTTGCGCTCCTCTGTAGTACGAGCTGGTCAAGGTCCTGAATCTTTCCTGTCCAGCTGCACAACAGGCACACGATGTCATCAGAAGTCAAAAGGGAGAAGTGGGGCATGATTATGATTAAAAAAGAGAAGAAAAACTTGATTGCATTGCACATATAATCTAGTCAGAAATAAAAATAACAGGGAGATTCAGTGGGCAGTTAAGGAGTAGCGCGGCAATGGGGCTTTAATAATAATTCTACGAGGCAATCAAAATCAATTGGTTGGGATCATTCATAACAGTAAAAAGCTTGGAACTAGGAACTATTCTTCCTGATCTGCTAGAGAGGATAACAAGATGACACTTTCAGGTTCACCCCAATGTAATGAAACTGTGGAGCGAGGACAGGACAGGACAGGACATTTTAACAACCATTATACAAGTAAAAAGACGCACAGAGAATTGATATCGATGAAACAGAGTATGTGACTTTGACATGCAAGTGGAGCTAAGCAAATGGGAGACGGTTGATTATGTTCAATCCCAGCCCTGCCCAGGCAAAGGATTAATTAATAACTGATTTCCATAGGTAGTTGCACAAATGGTGTATGTAATGTAATATGCTCTTGCAAAGCAGGGTATTGATTGATTGTATTTGAGGTTGCCGCTTGGGTTGCGGTTACTATGCTTGTGTGTGGGGTTGTGGTAACCAGCATCTGGAATCATAACAAGAGGTGTGAGTTCAGTAGGATGATGTTATGCAGCAGCAGCACAGGTTGTGAATGCATCGCATCGCGGGGGTGGGGATTTTATACCCAAGGGGCAAGGGGCAAGAAGCACGAAAGAAATGAAATACTCTAGTAAACAAGAGGCTGCCCAAGTCCAATTCCCATAGGTGGTTGCGCAGATGGTGTATGTAATGTGATATGCTCTGGCAAAGCAGGGTAAAGATTGGTTGTATTTGAGGTTGGCACTTGGGTTGCGCGTGTCAGTGTGGTAAAACGAGTGGGTGATGAGATAGATAATTAAGCTCTGTGGATCGTGCATAGGCCATCGGCGTGTGGAAGGTGCGATTTGAGTGGGATGTTAAGCAGCGCAGGTTATGAAGGATATGGCGAGGTGGGGATTTGATTTTACTCCTAGATGAGATGCATACTCCTATATTTTTCAACCAACTCATCTATATTATGCTTCCCGACAAGGACAGTGCGACAAGAGAAATATAGATGAGTTGGTTGAAAAAGGGAGGGAGAGGGAGGACCGTACCGGTGTCCCAGACGGCGAGCTTGAGCTTCTTGCCGGCAATGTTGACCATCTTCACCTTGAAGTCGACGCCTGTATGTATCAATCAATTTCATTGGGGATGGATGGATGGATTCCATGGAGATTGGATTGGATGAGGGAAAGAGAGAACCCAGGTGCGTACCGATGGTCGGGGATAGGTCCTCGAAGGAGTCGGATGTGAATCGGAGGAGCAGGCTGCTCTTGCCGACGCCGGAGTCGCCGATGAGGAGGAGCTTGAACAGGTAGTCGAAGTCGGGCTGCGCCTGCGCCTGAGAAGACGACGCCGTCGACGAGTCCATGGCTGATCGATGGATCGATCCCGCCCTCCGCCGCGCCGCGCGGGACCGCCGGCGGGATCGGATCGGATCGCAGATCTACTTACAAAGAAGTCGGCGGGGAGACGAGAGAGGGAGGGAGGGTTTGCTTTGCTTTGCGGTGAGGAGAAAACAAGGGGAAAAGAGAGAGGTGGACGGGAGAGACAGAGATGACAACACATCATCATCACAATTCACAAAGTTAAAAATACTAAACTAAACTATCTGGCAAAGTAACCGAGGGCATCTCCAACACCGAACCTCAAACCGTCCGGACCGCGATCCCGACGTGCGTAGTCATCCAACACGGTCATGCATCGACCAATCCGGATACACTTTTTCGCATAAACCCCGGACAAACTGGGGCCTTTGCGGACGTCCGGCCTGCTGCCACGCCCGCGTCTGACTAACCTTGCCAAAAAAAAAAACACCAAAGCCTTGTGTGACGACCTCTCGTTCGAACAGAAGAAGGAGATTGTCGCCATTGCGGTCGGCTAGTAAGGCGCCAGACGAACGAGCTCACTGGAGGACGGCGCTGAGGACGCGCCTAGGCAGAGCCGGCGGCACCATCTGCGTCGGCAAAATGCCGGCATCACCATGTGCAAGGCTCGTGCTCACTACATGGACATGGTGCTGGAGGAGCGGGGTGGCGCGTTCCGGCAGGCGCAGGCCGACCAGGCCTACAACTTTCGGCTCCTGGACGAGCACCGGCACGCGAAGGAGCAACTCGCCGCCGGCATGGCCATCACGTCGGGCATGGATGTGCTGCTGGAGTCCTATCACTCCGCCCGGGACATCCGCCACAACCACTGGAGATGGGTAACGGGCGCCGAGGGTCATTTTAGGCTAGGTTTAGACTTCGGTCTAGTTGAAATAAGTCTAAATGTAATCAATTTTCTCCGGTTTAAATAAAAACATCCGGTTTTATGGAAAAAAAAAGTATCCAAGTATGAATGAACATTGTACAGTGCGTTCAAAATTCAAATATGCATCAAATTTGTTCATTTCATTAAAATTCTTCAAAAATGTAACCGGACATATGCGGACAGTGTTGGATGGCCGGCTCCCACATCCGTGTGCACAGACTAGTCCTCACCTGTCTGCGGACGGATGCGGTGTCCAGTTTATGGGTTGGTGTTGGAGATGCCCTAAGTAAAATATAAAATAGTCTATGCCAACACTAAATTATCTGGCATAAACAACAAATTCTAGCTAAACAAAAACATATGTGGAATCACAATATAAATAGAGAGGCGTCAATTTATTTACTTTACTATTGAAGCCAAGTCTTTTCCCCTCCCTTTGTATGTCCCCCACCTCTGTTTTTCGACCCATAGCAGGCATTCCTCCTATATATGACATTCATTTATTCCGCACTAATTCAGGTACTAAATAAATTTCTAAGAATTGTGTCTATATTGGACTCTGCCTTTTGACTTGAGTGGAGAGGGCATCCTAATACTTTTCTCTAGTATTCCTTTTGAGTTGAAAATTATGTAAACCAAATATGCCCTAAGCTCCTTAGAAATCCCTACGACTTTTTTAATTAATATAAGGGGAGAATGTGAGACAGATGAGAGAGTGAGAGTATATTGCTAGGACAGTTCTTATTACTCCCTCCATCCCAAAATTCTTGTCTTAGATTTGTCTAAGTACGAATGTGTCTAGTTACGTTTTAGTGTTAGATACATCCGTATCTAGACAAATAACAAAGTAGGAGTAGTACTAATAGCCTTATGCCAACATTGAACTGTCTTTATAAAAAAATAAAAAATTATAGCACACAAACTAACAGTCTTGGACTATCTGCCATTGATTTTTTTTTTACATAAACAATAAAACTCCCTTTCTTCAAGGTACGATCTTATATTTTTTTACGGAGTGAATACCTAGGTGTTAGACAAGTCAAGAAACAAATCTGTGTGAGCATCCATTCCATTCTGCCGACATCTGAATCTGAATTAACAAAACAGCAATTGGATCCCTAATAAAATACTATAATCAAACCCTAAAGCAACAAACAAACTGAATGAAGCAGAATAAAACAACAACATAAGCAACAACGCAGACTTGCAAGCAAGCAAAATTTGTTTGTTTGCCTCATCAACATCATCTCTAATAGTCTCAGAGTCTCAGTCTCAGGTCAGGACAGGTAAGGTACATACAACCAACCAACCAATTAAACAGTCAAGAGTCAACCAACATCTGCCTCCTAATCTCATTGATTAATCCACTCTAGAGTCTAGACTGACTCACTGCTGTTACAGTCAGTCCAGCCCAGCCCAGAGGAATAATCTAATCTAATCTAATCTAATGAAATGTAGAACAGCACCACCATGCTCTCTCTCTCTGTATGCAACCAGTCAACTTCTTACTTCTCCATCCAACCAACCAACCAACCAAACCAATCACTAACCAAACAAACTCAAGGGACCCTCCGCTCCCAATATTCACACATTCTCCTCCTTCCATATCTATCATCGGAACCAATAAATTAAAACGGCTGCGGATCCTTCACCGTCTCACGCCAATGAAGGACCTACCCATGCCTGCAACAAAAACCACCAAATAATACTACGCCTTGTCAGTCTCCTACTTTTACTTGACACAAGATTAACACACAACCACAAATAGAATAGAGAAGGCTACTAAAGTGACAGGCGAGAGCATACCCCTGAGAGAGACCACCACTTCTTCTAGCTAGACGGCGCCCCTGATCCAGAAGCCGCCGCAGACACGGCGCCGCTACTATGGCCAGCGCTGTCAGAGGACTCAACCCCAAGCTTCAGCTCCAGATCCAGCGCAGGGCCCTCCCCATTCGACACCACCACCGCCTGGCTGCTGCTGCCATCTGCAACATGCCCGGCAGCTCGGCACCGCGACAACAGGTCATTCAGCTCCACGTACGGCTCTCCCGCCGCCGGTTCCAGCAAAGGGTCGACCAGCTGCACGCCGCACTCGTCACACTGCTTGCAAAGGCTGCTACCCAGTGAGGAAGGGACAACCTGGTCCATTATTTCAAATATTGTTTCGCTGTCATCAAACACTGCTTCGGTGTCTTGGTTAGCGGTCGTCAAATCAGACTGCATCATTGAAACCAAAAAATAAAGTTAAATAAAAATATAATAAAGATCAATCCAGTTACCCCGGTAAGCATGCAGCGGACGCCAGACACAGAAAGAAAAGTTACCGATGGGCCATGTTGGCCTTCAGGATTGGTCGAGAGACGACCGATGATATCAGCTAGCTGCTCTACATGTATGCTGTCCCAGTTAACATCCGGGCGAGAAGCCCTGTCAGGACGGGCACCACTGGTGCCACCATTATTTGCTGGCGAAAGACTCAGGGAAGCTCCGCCACTGTTAGTGTTACTAACGGTGGCCAGCTGTTGACCCGCAGAGTTCAACACGCCACCATGACTTGGTCCAGAGGCGGAATGGGGCGCAACAGGGAGCGCGGATGGGGATAAACAGGAAGCGTCCCCATTCGCATCATTCAATTCCTCTTCCTCTTCCTCAAATGGGGCGCCGTATTGTTCCCCAATCTTGGGACCTGGACCGCTCTTCTTATGGACTTTGCAGAGAACGGAATCATCCTGCAATAAGGAGTAAACAAGAATCAGTGGCGCCAACAAAAGATCAAATGATCATCACATTAGTGCTAAATTTTATCAGTTGAAGAATAAACCACCTTCAGTTTAAGAAGTGGGTAATTGCTGCAATTCTTGTTTTTAGCTGTTTGGGCCTTTCTATCTTTGCTACTCTTAACGCAATTCCCAAATATAGTCTCAGGATTTAATTTACCAGAAACAAAAAGGATATTTGGAGCATTCAATGAACGTTAGTGGCACGTGTATTATTCTAATTGACGTTAGAGAAAACGGTTGAGCTCGTACTGGAAAAGGAAAGCTTGCGTCTTACTCAACATTAAATAGTTGAGACACGTGTTGAGCGATAATTTGCTGAATCGTGCATGGCATGCTACGTCAGTGTCGCTGGACGTGTAGTTTAGAGAAAGAACCCATTTCACATACAGAATAGATACTGAAACTAGTAGAAAAAAGAAATGGCAATGAAGCATACCAGTCTAACACCAGCATCAGGTATTTCACCTTGGACGAGCCTATATTCATACATGACCCAGTCAGTCCTTGTACCCTTGGGCGCCTTGCCAGCGTGAAACACCAGGGTCCTCTTCATCCCAACAGTGCGATTTTCATACACCACCTGCCTGTCCTTTCCAGTAGCCTTCCAGTACCCACCATCGGTTGAACGGTTAGCTCTTTGCCCAACAGAGTACTTTCTGCCGCGGGTGCAAAAGAAGTACCACTGTAGATCCCCAGTCGGCATTGACGATTTCGCTGAAACAAGTTGAAGAAACAGAAGACTTGTTAGGACAGTCACTCACATGTAGATATAAACATGTTTGTGGTTGAAAATGCTAGTAATAATACAAGAGGGGATAAGTAATAAAAAAATAAAAATAGAATATACATACCTGGAAGATCCCAGGGGGCATGCTTGTAGATATCGACTTCTGCAATGGCATTGCAGAGCAACTTTTTTCCCAGCAGCTTCCTCTTGAGATAGTAGAGGGTGAGCTCGACGTCGGTTGGGTGGAAGCGGTATCCAGGAGGGAGCGTCGACATCTCCATTAGGGGAGGGAAATTGATTGATTGATATATAGTAGAGTTGCCTTAACTATTTTTATATTGTGCTAGCTAGCTAGTGTAATGAGATGGATGCAAGCAAACTCAGGATCTTAGCTTAATAAATAAGAGAAGCTGAAAAAAAAATGAGAGCAGAGTCGAAGCAGGGGTGGATTGGAAGAAGTGTGGCTTGGTTGAAGCTAGGCTTGGGTGGCAATCAGGTCCAATGCTGAAATGAAATATTATTGAACATGAGGAGCCCCATTGAAGAAACCACCACATATAATCCTTTGTTGTGGCATGAGAAGACATGTGAGCACCATCCTGTATCTGTATGTTTGTATGAGGAAAACGAAATTGTTACAAAATTCAGTATGTATATATGAAAGAGACAGATAGATCCTTGAGAGTTGAGACAGAGAGACAGACAAGGAAATAGCCTGCCTGCCTGCCTGCCGTATGTATGCATCTATGTATGTATAACAAGAAAATACCAGAAGATAGGATGTAAACAAACATGACTAAGCAGAGAGCAATGTAGATCTGCAGACTGAATGTTGTTCAGAGTAAATACATACAGACAGATACAGATACATACAGATAGACGGTGAATAATACTAGATGGGATGGGATGGGATCGACCATGAGAGGGGTTCATTCATCCCCCTTTCGTTAATACAACACAGAATCGAACATTGAAACAGAGAGATCCCATCTATCTAGGTCGAACGAACAGAGAGTTGTTGGGGGCGAGAATGGAGAAGAGGGGCGGAGGGAGGGACTTACGCCGCCGGCCGGTGTTGTTGGCGAGGGAGCGGATACGGGGGACGGTGGGGCTGCGAGTTTCGGGACGGCGCGGGGTAGTGTGGTGGTCGGAGGAGGAGCGGAGAGGCGGCGGCGGAGGTGGAGGAGGCGGCGTCGCGTGGCCGCGCCGCTGTTTTCTTTGGGTTGGAGGAGGAAGAGAGGGGGAGGGGGGAGGGGGGTGGCTTGGCTTTGTCCGTGCCTGCCTGCGGTGCGGTGCCTTGTCGCCCAAACTCTTCCGTTACTTCCCCCTCACACAACCCGCTTGCTTGCTTGGGCCTCTTGGGCTGGGCCGGGCCTCCCTCGTTATTCGTGCCCCTAATTAATGCATTCCAACTATAGCACATCCCTTCATTAATGCATTCCATTGATAGGATATATACCCTAAATTACCCCCTCCCCCCTCGCTCTAGGTTTCGTCCCCTCCCCCTCTTCTACGTCGGTGAGCATTGTCCTTCTTGTCTCCGGTCGTCGCTAGCAACGGCTTCGTGCAGGGACGCCCAGTCCCACTTCCTCGGGCGTGGTTTCTCGGCATGCTTGCGGGTTTCCACACACATCTCCTCATCAGGGTTAGTTCGGTCTAGGGCTTGCGATGGCGATGGAGCCTTCGTGTCGGCTGGAGCGAACCAATCGACGGTCAAACAACTAGGCCATAAGAGGATCGTTTCGATGATGCCGTCTTTGAGAAGCAAGCCGGGCAATAGGAGGAGGAAGTTGTCCGTTTGATGGGTCTAACCCTCACTTTAATTAGGGTTTTGTCCCATCCCCTTCTTCTACAGCGTCGACCGTTATCCCCCTTGTCTCCACTCATCGCACGTACCGGCTTCTCTCAGGGCCATTCCAGTTTCCCCCATCATGCTGTCTTGACATGGGGTCACTAGAGTTTGCCGGTTTCCACACATCTCTTCTCATTAGGGTTAGATCCATCTAGGGTTTGCAATGGCGACAAATCCTTTTGTGTCGGATGGAGTGCACCAGGCAATCTCGAGTCGATGATGAAATAACTAGGGCCACAAGAGGATCGTTTCGATGATGCCGTCTTTGAGAAGCAAGCTGGGCAAAAGGAGGAGGAAGTCGCCCGCGCTTGCACCAAGAATGAATGTAGTCAATTTTGGTTTTACAAGAACGTGCGCACAGGCGTGAGATTTAGCACAAGGTGTTTTGTGTCTCCTCTCTGGAGGAGAACCTATACATGATGTAGTTTAAGTGTTTGTGTGATTGGGAGAAGGTGGTAGAAATGGCCGTCTTTCAATTTTTCGAGGCAACCATGCATGCATATGGTACTAGCGCCTTATGACGGACTCACGAAGCCATCAATGATTAAGTTGTACCATCTGAAAATTTGGCAGAAGCTTTCTTGGGGAAGGAGATCAACGGGAATATATAGCGGATCGGTCGAAGGAGAGGCGAAGCGGTGATGGAAGAGGAGGTGTCCACCGCTCTGCTCTTGGAGGAAGGAGGGGAGGTTTCCGGCTCCGCTTGGCTTTGCTCTACCTTGTTGTCCAAACTCGACTTTCGTTACTCTTCTCTCAACCCATGTTACTGGCCCTGAACCATTCTATTGGGCCTTTTGGGTCGGCCTGCCACCTTCTTGGCCTACCTCGTTATTAGTGTGCTTCATTATTATATTCCAATAATAAGATATCTTCGTATCTCTCAAACAATAATAATAATACAATATCTTCTTCTGTCAAAGATAATAACAATAAGATATCTTCACATGAGAAAAGAACAAAATTGAGAGGTGACACAAAAAAGTAGAGGAGATCAACACACAACAAAAAGTGGGATGTAACCATACAAAATAAGATATCTTGACATGAGAAAAGAAGAAAATTGAGAGGAGGTCATACAAAAAACAAGGTTGAGGAGGTAAACAACACGCAACAAAAAAGTGGAATGCAAGAATACAAAAGGGTACGCACACGCTCTCTATCTCTAAAAAAGTGGTATCCATCCATCTATCCTATCCTCAAGGTCGTAGGTGGATGTGCTGCATCGTCCGCGGGTCGGCGACCAGTTTTTTTTTTTTTTTTTGAGAAGAATCTCAGAATCTTCCGTGGAGGTTTTTTTTTTTAGGCAAATCCGTGGAGGTGGAGCCGAGCGTGTGTTGTGTGTGCGTGAGTGGGCCTGCGTTTGCTTTCATCACACAGAGAAGAAGGCCGTTAAAACTGAAGGTGGGCCGTTAAATAAACACCTTCAGTTTGCTCCAACCAACCCAATGCCTTGGTGGGCCCGTAGCGTGACTGAGGTGTCCTAGCCAGCCTCAGAACAAAAACCCAAGCGGCTTCTTTCTCTTCTCTTAAAAAAAGACTAATCAAAAAAGGAAAAAAGTTTTTTTTTTTGGAAGCTTCTTCTAAATGAAATTTGATCAAAGCTTCTTCTAAAGCCTGCCTGGAAACATGTCCAAACACACTTTTGGTTTGCTTTCGTCCACGGTCAGGTCAGGTCAGATATGGATTCAGACCATACACTTGAATTATATATGTGGCTGGGGGTACCCCATGATCCCTTTGTTATTCCTGTAAACCGAAATACTAATCAATAAAGTCTGGTTTACCGCTAAAAAATATAACTAGCTTTTTTTTTCCGGGGTAACTCAACTAACTAGCTACTAGTGAAAATCAAGCCACGATCCCAGCAGCTACATGCACGACACGGTCTTGACGTGAATACCATGTTTGCACAAGCAGGCAATCGAGTCACGACAAGAGCCGGCGGTATGCTACACCTTAGTTGGACGGCTAGTAGGCAAATTGGAGACGGTTGTACGTACATAAGAGGCTCGAGCCTGGACGTGGCAAGGCCAACATATATACTACGTGCAGTGCAGGTACAGTCTGTCACTTGGCTTGTGGTCAGTGTACGTAGCGTAGCAGGACGATTGGGCTCTGCTTATGTTGTGAGAGAAGATGCACATGATTCAAGCTGTCGTACCTAAGAGCATCTCCACCTGCATCACCAACAGGCCCCCCAAGACGCCTTTTTTTACATCGGTGTAAAAAGATCGCCCAGTCGCGTACCTAGGACACCGAATTCTGCCGGTTCGGGTCATTTTTTGGCCCGGCGATCCCAGGCCGAATCCAGCGCACTGGGGGACACTTGGGGGCTCCGGCGGAAGAAAAAGTGGCGCATGGACCACCACTGTCTGGCGAGAAACGCCTTTTCCTCGCCCAGATTCGACCCGCGCGTGGTAGAACGCCACTTCCCCTTTCGCCGCCATGCCGATACCGGCGCCACCCCCCTGCCCATAGCCGCTAGAAAGGCCATTCCCCCGCCGGAAAGAGAGGGCTTCGCCGCGACAGCCTCCATCCTGCTCCTGGCCGAGCTTTCCAGGACTCCGACCACGTAGGTGAGGATACCGGCGGCTACCCGCCTACCACGCCCGCGAGGTGTTCGGCGATTTTCCTGTTCGGCGATGGACTCCGATGACGAGGAGTCGTTCGTGGCTCTGATGGAGAAGGAAGCCGAGGCCAACACCGACGACAAAGAGCACCACATGATCCTCGCCGCTCTGGCCAGCCTGTTCACGAAGAATGCAAAGCCGCGACGAGGTGGCTCGGCGCCGGGCCACCGCAAGAGCAAGCAGAGGCATCGAATGAAGGGCTATTGCTTGCTCTATGCCGACTACTTCGCCGACGCTCCACTACACTACGAGAAAGTATTTCGACACCGTTATCGGATGAGCCGGAACCTCTTCCTCAAGATTGTGAATGGCATCTGGGAGTTCGACAGCTATTTCATTTGCAAGAAGGATTGCACCGGCACAGTTGGATTCTCCTCACTCCAGAAGTGCACGGTGGCTATGTGGATGCTTGCATATGGAGCTCCCGGTGATATACAGGAAGACTATGGATGCATGGCCGAGTCCACCACCATTGAGTGTTTGTACAAGTTCTGCAGGGCAGTGGTGGAAGTGTTTGGCCACAATACTTGCGATCACCCAATGCTGAAGACACTGCTCGGATCCTAGCACAGAATGAAGCAAGAGGATTTCCTGGGATGCTTGGAAGCATCGACTGCATGCATTGGGCATGAAAAAACTGTCAATTTGCTTGGCAGGGGATGTACAAAGGCGCGAAAGGAGGTTTCAGTGTGGTACTTGAGGCAGTGGCTACACAGGACCTACTTTGCTAAGTGTCAGGAGGCTTACAGGAAGGATGTCGAGCGGACATTTAGTGTGCTACAATCTCGATTTGCTGTTGTCCGGTACACCGCTCTGACTTGGTCGAAATCTCAGATGTGGGAGGTGATGAATTGATGTGTCATCTTGCACAACATGATCATTAAGAGCGAGCAGGACGAGCCAGTGTTTGACACTGAACCATATTTTAGGCAGGGTCCTCTTGCAGCTCTTGATCACCTGGTACCGGCAGCATGGGATACATTCCTTAATATGCGCCAGGAGATTCGAGACCCACAGGTGCATCAAGAACTGCAGCACGATCTGGTGGAGCACCTATGGAGGTTCAAGGGCAATGCCTAGTTCGATGTGTTTTAATTTGTGTTCGAATTATGAGCTTGCTTCGTTGAATTATCTGATTTGTATTGATTTATGTGATGAACTATGTGATAAAAATTATTTTTTGTTGAATTTGTGCCGAAGTGTAATGAATTTGTGCCGAATCTGAGTTGGAACTCGGCGGCTGGGAACCGGAGCCCCCAACGCCGAAAATAGCGCCAACAAGCCTCCAAGGGGCGATATTTTCCGCCTTAAAACGCCCTTGGGGGGGGGGGGGGGCGAACGGCTGGAGATGCTCTAAATTGGGCTCTGCTTGTGTGGTGCTCCCTCTAAATTTGATCCGGCAAATTCTTCGCACGGCACCGCATGGCGCTTGTGCTCGCCAGCTAGCCGCATGGTGTATGTCCATCGACTCTAGTCGACGTTTGATACGTCCATTTTTCATCATGCTTTTATATTGATATTTATTGCATTGTGGGCTGTTATTACACATTATGGTACAATACTTATGCCTTTTCTCTCTTATTTTACAAGGTTTACACAAAGAGGGAGAATGCCGGCAGCTGAAATTCTTGACCGGAAAGGAGCAAATATGAGAGACCTACTCTGCACAACTCCAAAAGTCCTGAAAATTTACGGAGAATTATTTTGGAATATATAAAAAATATTGGGCGAAGAAAATACCAGAGGGGCCCCACCAGGTGGCCACAAGCCTGGGGGACGCACCCTACCCCCCTGGGCACGCCCCTAGGGCTTGTGGTCCCCCTGGCAGGTCTTCGGTGCCAATCTTCTGCTATATGGAGGGTTTTGACCTGAAAAAAATCATATGGAAGCTTTCGGGATGAAGCGCCGCCATCTCGAGGCGGAACCTGGGCAGAAGCAACCTAGGGCTCCGGCGGAGCTGTTCTGCCGGGGAAACTTCCCTCCGGTAGGGGAAAATCGATGCCATCATCATCACCAGCGATCCTCTCATCGAGAGAGGGTCAATCTCCATCAACATCTTCACCAGCACCATCTCCTCTCAAACCCTAGTTCATCTCTTGTATCCGATCTTTGTCTCAAAACCTCATATTGGTACCTGTGGGTTGCTAGTAGTGTTGATTACTCCTTGTAGTTGATGCTAGTTGGTTTATTCGGTGGAAGATCATATGTTTAGATCCTTAATGATATTTATTATCCCTCTGATTACGAACATGAATATGCTTTGTGAGTAGTCACGTTTGTTCCTGAGGACATGGGAGAAGTCTTGTTATAAGTAATCATGTGAATTTGGTATTCGTTCGATATTTTGATGAGGTGCATGTTGTCTTTCCTCTAGTGGTGTTATGTGAACGTCGACTACATGACACTTCACCATGATTTGGGCCTAGGGGAAGGCATTGGGAAGTAATAAGTAGATGATGGGTTGCTAGAGTGACAGAAGCTTAAACCCTAGTTAATGCGTTGCTTCGTAAGGGGCTGATTTGGATCCATATGTTTCATGCTATGGTTAGATTTATCTTAATTCTTCTTTCGTAGTTGCGGATGCTTGCGAGAGGGGTTAATCATAAGTGGGAGGCTTGTCCAAGTAAGGACAGCACCCAAGCACCGGTCCACCCACATATCAAATTATCAAAGTAACGAACGCGAATCATATGAGCATGATGAAAACTAGCTTGACAATAATTCCCATGTGTCCTCGGGAGCGCTTTGCTTTATATAAGAGTTTGTCCAGGCTTGTCCTTTGCTACAAAAAGGATTGGGCCACCTTGCTGCACCTTTGTTACACTTGTTGCTTGTTACCCGTTACGAATTATCTTATCACAAAACTATCTATTACCGATAATTTTAGTGCTTGCAGAGAATACCTTGCTGAAAACCGCTTGTCATTTCCTTCTGCTCCTCGTTGGGTTCGACACTCTTACTTATCGAAAGGACTACGATAGATCCCCTATACTTGTGGGTCATCAAGACTCTTTTCTGGCGCCATTGCCGGGGAGTGAAGCGCCTTTGGTGAGTGGAATTTGGTAAGGAAAAATTTATATAGTGTGCTGAAATTTACCGTCACTTGTTGCTATGGAAAATAATCCTTTGAGGGTCTTGTCCGGGATATCTTCACCCCGACCGGAAGAACAAAGAGTTGCCCCTCAACCTACTGAACCTACTGAAAATATTTATTATGAAATTCCTTCGGGTATGATAGAGAAACTGCTGGCTAATCCTTATGCAGGAGATGGAACATTACATCCTGATATGTATCTAATCTATGTGGATGAAGTTTGTGGATTATTTAAGCTTGCAGGTTTGCCCGAGGATGAAGTCAAGAAGAAGGTCTTCCCTTTATCTTTGAAGGAGAAGGCATTGACATGGTATAGGCTATGCGATGATATTGGGACTTGGAATTACAACCGATTGAAATTGGAATTTCATCAGAAGTTTTATCCTATGCATCTAGTTCATCGTGATCGGAATTATATTTATAATTTTTGGCCTCATGAAGGAGAAAGTATCGCTCAAGCTTGGGGGAGGCTTAAGTCAATGTTATATTCATGCCCCAATCATGATCTCTCAAGAGAAATTATTATTCAGAATTTTTATGCTCGGCTTTCTCGTAATGATCAATCCATGCTCGATACTTCTTGTACTGGTTCTTTTATGAAGAAGACTATTGAATTCAAATGGGATTTATTGAAAAGAATTAAACGTAACTCTGAAGATTGGGAACTCGACGAAGGTAAGGAGTCAGGTATAAACCTCAAGTTTGATTGTGTTAAATCTTTTATGGATACCGATACTTTTCATGAATTTAGCACTAAATATGGACTTGACTCTGAGATAGTAGCTTCTTTCTGTGAATCATTTGCTACTCATGTTGATCTCCCTAAGGAAAAGTGGTTTAAATATCATCCTCCCATTGAAGTAAAAATAGTAGAACCTATTAAAGCTGAAGAGGAAACTATTACTTATAATGTTGATCCTATTGTTCCTACTGCTTATATTGAGAAACCACCTTTCCCTGTTAGAATAAAGGAACATGCTAAAGCTTCATCTGTGGTTCAGAAGAGTTATACTAGAACACCTACACCCCCTGAACAAATTAAAGTTAAATCTAGTATTGCTATGGTTAAAGATATCTTGGTCGATAATATTGATGGGAATGTTATTTATTTCTGTGATGAAGCTGCTAGAATTGCTAGACCTGATGATAAAGATAAACATAGACATGTTGTTGACATGCCTGTTGTTTCTGTTAAAATAGGAGATCATTGTTATCATGGCTTATGTGATTTGGGTGCTAGTGTGAGTGCAATTCCCTTTACTTTATATCAAGAAATTATGAATGATATTGCACCTGCTGAAATAGAAGATATTGATGTCACTATTAAGCTTGCCAACAGAGATACTATATCACCAATTGGGATTGTTAGAGATGTTGAAGTCTTGTGTGGGAAAATAAAATACCCTACTGATTTTCTAGTTCTTGGTTCCCCACAAGATGATTTTTGTCCCATTATTTTTGGTAGACCTTTCTTGAACACTGTTAATGCCAAAATAGATTGTGAGAAAGAAACTGTTAGAGTAAGTTTTGGGGATGTGTCTCGTGAGTTTAATTTCTCCAAATTTCGTAGACAACCCCATGATAAAGAATTTCCTAGTAAAGATGAAATTATTGATCTTGCTTCTATTGCTGTGCCTCCTACTGATCCCTTAGAACAATATTTGCTAGACCATGAAAATGATATGTTCATGAATGAAAGAAAGGAATTAGACGAGAGTTTCTTTAAACATATGCCTGTTTTGAAACACAATTTGCCTATTGCGACTCTTGGAGATCCTCTGCCACCCAAGAGTGATCCTGTATTTGATCTTAAACAATTACCTGATACTTTGAAATATGCTTATCTTGATGAGAAAAAGATATATCCTGTTATTATTAGTGCTAACCTTTCAGAGCATGAAGAAAAGAAATTATTGAAAACTCTGAAGAAGCACCGTGCAGCTATTGGATATACTCTGGATGATCTTAAGGGCATCGGTCCCACTCTATGTTAGCATAAAATTAATATGGAACTCGATGCTAAACCAGTTGTTGATCACCAGCGACGGTTGAATCCTAAAATGAAAGAAGTGGTAAGAAATGAAATACTAAAGCTTCTGGAAGCAGGTATAATTTATCCTATTGCTGATAGTAGATGGGTAAGTCCTATTCATCGTGTCCCCAAGAAGGGAGGTATTACCGTTGTTCCTAATGATAAAAATGAATTGATTCCACAAAGAATTGTCACAGGTTATAGAATGGTTATTGATTTTAGAAAGTTGAACAAAGCTACTAGAAAAGATCATTATCCTCTACCTTTTATTGATCAAATGCTAGAAAGACTATCAAAACATACACACTTTTGCTTTCTAGACGGTTACTCTGGTTTTTCCCAAATACCTGTGTCACAAGAGGATCAAGAAAAAACTACTTTTACTTGCCCTTTCGGTACCTTTGCTTATAGACGTATGCCTTTTGGTTTATGTAATGCACCTGCTACTTTTCAAAGATGTATGATTGCTATATTCTTTGACTTTTGTGAAAAGATTGTTGAGGTTTTCATGGATGATTTTTCCGTTTATGGAACTTCTTTTGATGATTGCTTAAGCAACCTTGATCGAGTTTTGCAGAGATGTGAAGAAACTAATCTTGTCTTGAATTGGGAGAAGTGCCACTTTATGGTTAATGAAGGTATTGTCTTGGGGCAAAAAGTCTCCGAAAGAGGTATTGAAGTTGATAAAGCTAAAGTTCATGCTATTGAAAAAATGTCGTGTCCTAAAGATATCAAAGGTATAAGAAGTTTCCTTGGTCATGCTGGTTTCTATAGGAGGTTTATTAAAGACTTCTCTAAAATTCCTAGGCCTCACACTAATCTCGTGCAAAAAGATGTTCCATTTGTTTTTGATGATGATTGTGTAGAAGCATTTGAAATACTTAAGAAGGCTTTGATTTCTGCACCTATTATTCAACCACCTGATTGGAACCTACCCTTTGAAATTATGTGTGATGCTAGTGATTATGTTTTTGGTGCTGTTCTAGGACAAAGAGTTGATAAGAAATTAAATGTTATCCATTATGCTAGTAAAACTCTAGACAGTGCTCAAAGAAATTATGCTACTACTGAAAAAGAATTTTTAGCAGTTTTCTTTGCTTGTGATAAGTTCAGATCTTATATTGTTGATTCCAAAGTAACCGTTCACACCGATCATGCTGCTATTAAATACCTTATGGAAAAGAAGGATGCTAAACCTAGACTTATTAGATGGGTTCTCTTGTTGCAAGAATTTGATTTGCATATTATTGATAGAAAGGGAGCTGAGAACCCCGTAGCAGACAACTTGTCTAGGTTAGAAAATGTTCTTGATGATAGCTTTCCTGATGAACAATTAGCTGTCATAAATGCTTCTCGTAGTACTCCATGGTATGCTGATTATGCCAATTATATTGTTGCTAAATTTATACCACCTAGCTTCACATACCAACAAAAGAAAAAGGTTTTCTATGATTTAAGACATTACTTCTGGGATGACCCACACCTTTATAAAGAAGGAGTAGATGGTGTTATTAGACGTTGTGTACTTGAGAATGAACAGGAACAGATCATATGCAAGTGTTACTCCGAGGCCTACGGAGGACAGCATGCTGGAGATAGAACTGCACACAAGGTATTACAATCTGGTTTTTATTGGCCTACTCTTTTCAAAGATGCTCATAAGTTTGTCTTGTCTTGTGATGAATGTCAAAGAATTGGCAATATTAGTAAACGTCAGGAAATGCCTATGAATTATTCACTTGTTATTGAACCATTTGATGTTTGGGGATTTGATTATATGGGACCCTTTCCTTCCTCTAATGGGTATACACATATTTTGGTTGCTGTTGATTATGTTACTAAGTGGGTAGAAGCTATTCCAACTAGTAGTGCTGATCATAACACCTCCATTAAAATGCTTAAAGAAGTTATTTTCCTGAGGTTTGGAGTCCCTAGATATTTAATGACTGATGGTGGTTCACACTTTATTCATGGTGTTTTCTGTAAATTGCTTGCTAAGTATGATGTTAACCATAGAATTGCATCTCCATATCATCCTCAGTCTAGTGGTCAAGTAGAATTGAGTAATCGAGAAATAAAGTTGATTTTGCAAAAGACTGTTAATAGATCCAGAAAGAATTGGTCTAAGAAAATTGATGATGCATTATGGGCTTATAGAACTGCTTATAAAAACCCTATGGGTATGTCTCCATATAAAATGGTTTATGGAAAGGCATGTCACTTACCTCTCGAACTAGAACATAAAGCTTATTGGGCAATTAAAGAACTCAACTATGATTTCAAACTTGCCGGTGAGAAGAGGTTATTTGACATTAGCTCACTTGATGAATGGAGAACCCAGGCCTATGAGAATGCCAAATTGTTTAAAGAGAAAGTTAACAGATGGCATGATAAAAGGATACAAAAGCATGAATTTAATGTAGGTGACCATGTCTTGCTATACAATTCTCGTTTAAGATTTTTTGCAGGAAAGCTTCTCTCTAAATGGGAGGGCCCTTACATTATCGAGGAAGTTTATCATTCTGGTGCCATCAAAATCAACAACGCCGAAGGCACTAACCCGAAGGTGGTAAATGGGCAAAGAATCAAACATTATATCTCAGGTACTCCCATAAATGTTGAGACCAATATTATTAATACCATAACACCGGAGGAGTACATAAGGGAGACCTACCAGAACGTTTCAGACTCCGAAAAGAAATAGGTATGTGGTACGGTAAGTAAACCGACTCCAAAACATTTCCAATGGCAGTTTTACTCCGTTTTGGAATATTTAAAAAATTAGGAAAAATAAAAAGTAGTCTGAAAAGTGCACGAGGAGGCGACAAGCCTTGAGGGCGCGCCCTACCCCCCTGGGCGCGCCTCCCAGGCTTGTGTCCTCCTCGTGTGCCCTCCGAACTCCGTTTTCTTGTAGTACACTCCTTTTGGTCGGTAAAAATTCATTATATAATCTCCCGAAGGTTTTGACCACCGTACCATGACAATATCTCCTGTTTTCGTTTTGAGCTATTTTCTGCCAGAGTTTTCAAGGCCAGGCATCATGTCTTCCTCCTCCTCCAACAATGTGGACGACGATGCTTGGTTGATGCAGATGGAACTCAGGAGGGCGGAAGCCGAGGAAGTCACGATGGAAGAAGATCAAGGGGATTCGCTTGAGGTCCACCCTCCGGCTTCGGAGAAAGGCACTCTGGCTGGCATCTCCACTATTCCCAATCCCCATCAAGCAGTAGGGACTACAAGCAACCATGAAGGCCAACAGATACAAGAAGGACTTCCCCCTAGGAGGCCCTTACATAGGTTACATCGGAACAACTTTCATAATTTGGTCCATAATTAAGGGGTGGAGAATACTCCTCGCACACACATACCCTCCAATTGGGATATATCCCGTCCAAGTGAAAGTGGTGCAGGGAAAAGCTCATGGTGGCCAGAAAACAAGCATCTTTTAGAGGAGATTCAGAAGAATGCAATTATGCTTCAATGTGTACTCCGAGAATTGCAGGATCTGAAGAATAGCTTGATCAAGCTAACAGAAACTCCATCATCACCACCTCCGAAGAAAGAGACCTAAATACATGGGTATGGGCACTCCCCTTGGCAACTGCCAAGCTTGGGGGAGGTGCCCCGGTATCGTATCACCATCACATCTTTACCTTTATCGTTTTTCTTAGTTCAATCCTTTTGGTTATATCTCGGTTTAATAGAATAAAGTTTTACTATGATCTAGCTTTGAGTTTTGCTTTGTGTTCCCTCTATGTAATCAAGTCCGAGAGTTATATAATAAAGGTTAGTTTTGAGTTGAGGGCTTTGCTTTCTGTCTATGATCTTGAGTAAAAGAAATAAAGAACAAAAGGAATAAAAATATTGTATAATGATCTTATGGGAAGTGACGACTTCACATATAAGAAGTATGTCGCATGAAATTTGTTGGGAGTTGACAAACATAGTTTTGGTCATTGTTGCAATTAATATGAAGTAATAAAGAAAGAGAGGTCTCACATATAAATATACTATCTTGGACATCTTTTGTGATTGTGAGCACTCATTAAAATATTATATGCTAAAAGGTTGATGTTGGACAAGGAAGACAACGTAATGGGTTATGTTTCTTTATATCCGAATAGAAGTTATATTGTCATGGATCCTCCAACATGTTGAGCTTGCTTCTCATCCCATGCTAGACAAATCTTTTGCACCAAATAGATATACTACTTGTGCATCCAAAATCCCTCAACCCAGTTTTGCCATGAGAGTCCACCATACCTACCTATGGATTGAGTAAGATCCTTCAAGTAAGTTGTCATCGGTGCAAGCAATAAAAATTGCTCTCTAAAATATGTATGATCTTTTAGTGTGAGGAAAATAAGCTTTATACGAACTTGTGATATGGAAGAAATAAAAGTGACAGACTGCATAATAAAGTTCTTTATCACAAGCGGCAATATAAAGTGACGTTCTTTCACATTAAGATTTTGTGCATCCAACCATAAAAGCGCATGACAACCTCTGCTTCCCTCTGCGAAGTGCCTATCTTTTATTTACCCTCTACCTTAATGCAAGAGTCATGGTGATCATCACCTATTCTTTTTACACTTTTTCTTTTTGGCAAGCACTATATGTCGGGGAAGATCCAGATATATATATCCACTCGGATGTAGATATTCATAAACTATTATTGTTGACATTACCCTTGAGGTAAAAGGTTGGGAGGCGAAACCATGAGCCCCTATCTTTCTCTGTGTCCGATTGAAACTTTGATCTCATAGATGTTGCGTGAGTGTTAGCAATTATGAAAGACTAAATGATAGTTGAGTATGTGAAATTGCTGAAAAGCTCTTATATTGACTCTTTCTACGTTATGATAAATTGCAATTGCTCCAATGACTGAAATAATAGTTTGCTAGTTTTCAATAAAGTTCTTGTTCCATACTTTACCTTGTGAACGAATTGTTACTTTGGCATAAGAAATTATATGATAAAATATGTTGCTGTTCTAAAGATGATCATGATGCCTTCATGTCCGTATTTTATTTTATCGACATCTCTATCTCTAAACATGTGGACATGATTATCGATTTTGGCTTCCGCTTGAGGACAAGCGAGGTCTAAGCTTGGGGGAGTTGATACGTCCATTTTGCATCATGCTTTTATATTGATATTTATTGCATTGTGGGCTGTTATTACACATTATGGTACAATACTTATGCCTTTTCTCTCTTATTTTACAAGGTTTACACAAAGAGGGAGAATGCCGGCAGCTGGAATTCTGGACCGGAAAGGAGAAAATCTGAGAGACCTACTTTGCACAACTCCAAAAGTCCTGAAAATTTTCGGAGAATTATTTTTGAATCTATAAAAAATGTTGGGCGAAGAAAATATCAGGGGGTACCCACCAGGTGGCCGCAAGCCTGGGGGCGCGCCCTACCCCCTGGGCGTGCCCCTAGGGCTTGTGGGCCCCCTGGCAGGTCTCCGGTGCCCATCTTCTGCTATATGGAGGGTTTTGACCTAAAAAAAATCATAAGGAAGCTTTTGGGACGAAGCACCGCCGTCTCGAGGCGGAACCTGGTGTGACGCCCGGGTAATTAAGCTATAGTAACCGTCTGCTAATGATGCCATGTCACCTCGGTTACTGTTGATAAACTCGCGTCGGTCCGAAGACTAGTTCAAATTTCAAATTTAAAATAATGTCAAACGGTAAAAGTTTTCAAACATTAAAACTAAAATGTTCATCATGTGGCAATTAATCCCTAACTAATTTTGGTGGTGGAACCAACCTTTTTCATAATGTTTAAATTCCCTAAACTAATTAAAAACAGTGACTACAATAATACTTTATTTGCCTTTTTAAATTATAAAAATATTGAACTAACTTATTTTGGGTCCAAACTAAGTTTGGCAGTGGCCTATATCAATGATACTAATTTTGGGGCTAACTTCGTATTTTATAAAGCTAAAATAAATGAAACTATTAGAGAAATGAGAAAAGAAAAATAAAACAAAACAAAACAAATAAAAAGCCAAAAGACCCCCTCCCCCCTGGGTCGTCCGGCCCAACCGGGAATCCAGGCCACCAGGCCGGCCCATCCCCACTCCCCCTTAACCCCCACTACACAAACCCTAGCCACCGACACCTCCCACTCCCCCTCTGCCTCCCTCCCCTCGATCCAGATCGGATCGGGGCATCGAGGCCATCGCCTCGCCGCCGCTCCGACCCCGGCGCCGGTGCCGCCTCGCCGGACCGCCACCTCACCCTTGTCACCCCGCCCGGGACTACCTCGCCGCCGTCTCACCGTCCCCAATGCCCGAGGATGACCCCGCCATCGCTTCTCGCCGCCGCCCGGAGCTCCTCTGCCTCGACTTCGCTGGAGCCGCCGTACACGTCTCCTCCCCAAAGGCTTCATCGAGCCTCGCCGCTTGTTCCCCTGCAACGTGGGGTGAGGAAATCCCACCTTCCCTCTCACCTTCCTGTCGCCGCTCGGCTCCCGCTCCGGTTCGCCCGTCGCCTCGTCGCAGCACGCGCCAACCGCGCCGTGGTCTTCCTACCGCTCCCCGTGCCCACGCCCCGCTGCATCAACCCATAGCGCTCGTGCCCACCTACGCCCACGTAGGCCTTGATACGTCTCCAACGTATCTATAATTTTTGATTGTTCCATGCTATTATATTATCATTCTTGGATGTTTTACAATCATTTTATAGCAACTTTATATCATTTTTTGGGACTAACCTATTGACATAGTGCCCAGTGCCAGTTGCTGCTTTTTTGCTTGTTTTTTACTTCGCAGAAAATCAATACCAAACGGAGTCCAAACACAGCAAAACTTTTTGGAGATTTTTTTTGGACCAAAAGACACACGATGGGCCAAGGAAGTACCAGAGGGATGCCCCAAGGGGGGCACAACCCACCTGGGCACGTTGGTGGGTTGTGCCCACCTTGGTGGCCTCCCGCATCGCCTCTTTGCTCTATAAATACCCCAATATTCCAGAAACCCTAGGGGAGTCGACGAAAAAAATTTCCAGCCGCCACAAGTTCCAGAAACCACAGATCCAATCTAGACACCATCACGGAGGGGTTCATCATCCTCATTGGTGCCTCTCCGATGATGCGTGAGTAGTTCATTGTAGATCTACGGGTCCGTAGTTAGTAGCTAGATGGCTTCCTCTCTCTCTTTTAATTCTCAATATAATGGTCTCTTGGAGATCTATTTGATGTAACTCTTTTTGCGGTGTGTTTGTTGGGATCCGATGAACTTTGAGTTTATGATCAGATCTATGTTTTTATCCATGAAAGTTATTTGAGCCTTTTGATCTCTTATATGCATGATTACTTATAGCCTCATATTTCTTCTTCGAATCTTTGGTTTGGTTAGGCCGACTAGATCGATTTTTCTTGCCATGCGAAGATGTGCTTTGTGATGGGTTCGATCTTACGGTGCTCAATCCCAGTGACAGAAGGGGAAATGACACGTATGTATCGTTGCTATTAAGGATAACAAGATGGGGTCTATTCCTACATGAATATATCTTGTCTATATCATGTCATTGTTCTTATTGCATTACTCCGTTTCTCCATGAACTTAATACACTAGATGCATGCTGGATAGCGGTCGATGTGTGGAGTAATAGTAGTAGATGCAGGCAGGAGTCGGTCTACTAATCTTGGACGTGATGCCTATATAATGATCATTGCCTGGATATCGTCATGATTATTTGAAGTTCTATCAATTGCCTAACAGTAATTTGTTTACCCGCCGTACGCTATTTTTCTTGAGAGAAGCCACTAGTGAAATCTACGGCCCCCGGGTCTCTTCTTTATCATATTTGCCTTCGAGATCTATTTTTATTTGCTTTTATTTTTAGATCTATTAATCCAAAAACCCTAAAATACCTTGCTGCAATTTATTGTTATTTATTTTATCTCGTGTTCCCGCGAGATCTATTTATCCAAACTACTACAATTTTATCTATCTTTTTACCCAGGAGGGATTGACAACCCCTCTTTTACGTCGGGTTGCAAGTATTTGTTCTTTGCGTACAGGTACCGTTTACGTAGTGTTGTGTGGTTCTCCTACTGGTTCGATAACCTTGGTCTCATCACTGAGGGAAATAGCTACCATAGCCGTGCTGCATCATCCCTTCCTCTTTGGGGAAATACCGACGTAGTTCAAGCCGCATCAGGCCTTCGCCGCACTGCTCTGCCTTGTTACTCCTCGCTGCCTCCCCTTGCCCGCTGCTAGCCCTGCTGCTGCCCTCCCCTCGCACCGCACGGCCGCTCTGCTCCCCGTGCCTCCCCCACCGCACACAGCGCTGCTGCATGCTGCTTCCCTGCTACCTCGCCGGCAACGCCCCGCTCGCCCTGAGCCATTGCTCGTTCTGGCGCCGCCCGCGCTCACCTCGCCGAGCTCGCCGGAGATCCCCTGCCGCCCCGCCTCCGCCCTCTCCTGACCTCCCCCGGGCGAGCCACTGGCTCTGGCCATCGGCGCCGGTGTGCGTCGTGCGTGCCCAGCGCCCCCTCGGGCACGCGCCCTTTCGGGCGCCCGCTAAGGCCCCCTGGCCAATGACATGTGGGGCCGCCCCCTCTAAAACGTTTAAAAAAGAAATGAAAATGATAATAAAAATAACAATTTAATTAATTAGGATAATTAATTAACTGAATTAACTCTATTTAGTTAACTAATTAAATCTAATTAACCTGCTAATTAAAATGTTAGCTGATAATTAGTGACCAGCCTATGACATGTGGGACCCACCTGTCAGATTGAGTGGTCAACGGTCAGAGTTGACCGCTGACATCATGCTGATGCAATATATATTTTTGAATTAAAATAATTCCAGAAAATAAATTAAAACTTTAAAATTTAATATAAAATAATCCGTAACTCGGATGAAAATACTTTGTACATGAAAGTTGCTCAGAAAGACAAGACGAGTCCGAATACGCAGTCCGTTCGTCAGCCACACGTCCCTAGCATAGCGAACATGCAACCGTCCCCCTCCGGTTCGTGTGTCAGAAAATGCCAAACACCGGGAATACTTTCCCGGATGTTTTCCCCCTTCGCCAGTAGCACCTAGTACCACGTTAGGGCATACCTAGCACCGCTTATTGTCATGTCATGCATCATCATGCCTCTGATTGCATTATATTTATTGTTTCTTCCCCCTCTTCTCTTGTTAGACACCGAGACCGACGCCGCAGCTACCTAGTACGACTACGGTGTTGACGACCCCTCCTTCTCAAAAGAGCTTCCAGGCAAGCAAACCCCCATTGATCATCCCGATATCGCCTACTCTTTCCCTCTACTGCTTGCATTAGAGTAGTGTAGCTATTACTGCTTATCAGTTTGATCCTATTCTGTTGCATAGCCTATCCTTGTTGCTACTGCTATTACCTTTACCTGCAATCCTAAATGCTTAGTATAGGATGCTAGTACTTCATCAGAGGCCCTACATTCTTGTCCGTCGGCCATGCTATACTATCGGGCCGTGATCACTCGGGAGGTGAATCACGGGTATATACATACATACTATACTTGATACATGATGTGACTAAAGTCGGGTCGGCTCGTTGAGTTCCCGCGAGTGATTCATGGACTGGGGGCTGAAAGGACATGTTTCCCGACGGCCCTCTGAGTGGATCTTTGGGGCAAAGCGACAGGGCAGGTTGTGACCACCTAGGAGACAGGTTGGCCTGGTCCTCGTCGGCTGCTACGTTTTGAGCTTGCGTTGGTTTTTCGCTTGAAGAGGAAAGGGTGATGCAGCAAAGTAGAGATAAGTATTTCCCTCAGTTAAGAACCAAGGTATCAATCCAGTAGGAGATACAAGCAAGTCCCCAATATATGCACCTGCATAAACAATCAAACACTTGCACCCAACGCGATAAAGGGGTTGTCAATCCCTCACGGTCACTTGCAAAGGTGAGATCTGATAGAGATAGATATAAAAGATTACTAAAATGTAAAACAAAATAAAAGTAAATAAATTGCAGCAAGGTATTTTGGGGTTTTTTGGTTTATAGATCTGAAAATATATGATGGAAAATAGACCTGGGGGCCATAGGTTTCACTAGAGGCTTCTCTCTTGAAGGAAAATAATACGGTGGGTGAACAAATTACTATCGAGCAATTGATAGAAAAGCGCAAAGTTATGATGATATCCAAGGCAATGATTATGCATATAGGCATCACGTCCGTGTCAAGTAGACCGACTCCTGCCTGCATCTACTACTATTACTCCACGCATCGACCGCTATCCAGCATGCATCTAGAGTATTAAGTTCATAAAGAATGGAGTAACGCCTTAAGTAAGATGACATGATGTAGAGGGATAACTCAAGCAATATGATGAAAACCCTATCTTTTTACCTTGATGGCAACAATACAATACGTGTCTCGCTACCCCTACTTTGTCACTGGGTGAAATCACGCAAGTTTGAACCCAAAACTAAGCACCTCTCCCATTGCAAGAAAAACCAATCTAGTTGGCCAAACCAAACTGATAATTCGAAGAGAAATACAAAGATATCAAATCATGCATATAATAATTCAAAGAAGATTCAAATAATATTCATAGATAAGCTGATCATAAATCCACAATTCATCGGATCTCGACAAACACACCGCAAAAGAAGATTACATCGGATAGATCTCCAAGAACATCGAGGAGAACATTGTATTGAAGATCAAAGAGAGAGAAAAAGCCATCTAGCTACTAGCTATGGACCCGTAGGTCTCTGGTAAACTACTCACACTTCATCAGAAGGGCAATAGAGTTGATGTAGATGCCCTCCGTGATCGAATCCCCCTCCGGCAGGGTGCTGGAAAAGGCCCCAAGATGGGATCTCACGGGAACGGAAGGTTACGGCGGCGGAAATGTATTTTGGTGGACGCTTCTGGTCGTTTGCGAATATTTGGGGATTTATAGAACTCAGAACGAGGTTGGTGGACTCCTGAGGGGGCCACAAGCCAGGGGCGCCCACCTAGGGCGCGCCCTGGAGGCTTGTGGAGTCCTCGGGACTCTTCTGACTTGGCCTCCAAGTTCCGTGGATGTCTTCTGGTCCAAGAAAGGGTTTTTATCATTTATGTCACCAGTTGTGTCCCACTACTCAGTTTTGCCACTAGGATTTTCAACTGCTAAAAAAATGCTTTTCGATCCATGAGATGCTTGCTCAAAAATGCCATTAGATATCTCAAAAATGTCATTGTTCCGTTAGATGTTTGCTCAAAAATGCCATTAGACATTGTTATTTTTCCTGTCAAACGCGTTGACCATGTTATATGACAAAAATAAGCCTAGACCCACATGTCAGTTCTCTCTATCTCACAATGATAAGTGTGGCCCCACCTGTCAGGAGTAAGCAAGCGAATAATTTTACAGGAAAATAAGAACGCTGTTGGGATCAAGTGGGCCCCACACTTGATTGTAGTGAGATAGAGGGAGAGCTGGCATGTTGGTCCATAGGTATTTATGTCATTATAACATGGCAAAAGAGATTTGAGATCACAATAATGGTGTCCAGTGGCATTTTTGAGCATGTGTCTAACGAAGCGATGGCACTTTTGATCAGTTGAAAATCCTAGTGGCAAAACTGAGTAGTGGGACACAACTAGTGGCATAAATGATAAAAACCCAAGAAAAATCATCGTAAATTTTTATTCCGTTTGGACTCCGTTTGATATTCCTTTTCTGTAAAACTCAAAAACAAGGAAAAAAACCAGAAACTGGCACTGGGCTCTGGGTTAATAAGTTAGTCCCAAAAATAATATAAAATAGCATATTAATGCATATAAAACATCCAAAACAGATAATATAATAGCATGGAATAATCAAAAATTATAGATACGTTGGAGACATATCAAGCATCCCCAAGCTTAATTCCTACTCATCCTCGAGTAGGTAAATGATAAAAACAGAATTTTTGATGTGGAATGCTACCTAACATAGTTATCCAAGTAATTTTCTTTATTGTGGCATGAATATTCAGATCCATAAGATTCAAAACAAAAGTTTAATATTGACATAAAAACAATAATACTTCAAGGATACTAATAAAACAATCGTGTCTTCTCAAAATAACATGGCCAAAGAAAGTTATTCCTACAAAATCATATAGTCTGGCTATGCTCCATCTTCATCACACAAAGTATTAAATCATGCACAACCCCGATGACAAGCCAAGCAATTGTTTCATACTTTTGATGTTCGCAAACTGTTTCAACTTTCACGCAATACATGAGAGTGAGCCATGGATATAGCACTATAGGTGGAATAGAATATGGTGGTTGTGGGGAAGACAAAAAGAAGGAGATAGTCTCACATCAACTAGGAGTATCAACAGGCTATGGAGATGCCCATCAATAGATATCAGTGTGAGTGAGTAGGGATTGCCATGCAACTGATGCACTTAGAGCTATAAGTTTATGAAAGCTCAAAAGGAAACTAAGTGGGTGTGCATCCAACTCGCTTGCTCACGAAGACCTAGGGCAATTTGAGGAAGCCCATCATTGGAATATACAAGCCAAGTTCTATAATGAAAAATTCCCACTAGTATATGAAAGTGATAACATAGGAGACTCTCTATCATGAAGATCATGGTGCTACTTTGAAGCACAAGTGTGGAAAAAGGATAGTAACATTGTCCCTTCTCTCTTTTCTCTCATTTTTTTTCCTTTGTGCTTCTTTGGCCTCTTTTATTTTGTAAAGTCCAGAGACTCATCCCAACTTGTGAGGGAATCATAGCTTCCATCATCCTTTCCTCACATGGGACAATGCTCTAATAATGATGATCATGACACTTTTATTTACTTACAACTCAAGAATTACAACTCGATACTTAGAACAAAAATATGACTCTATATGAATGCCTCCGGTGGTGTACCGGGATGAGCAATGATCAAGAGAGACATGTATAAAAAATATGGACGGTGGCCTTGCCACAAATACTATGTCAACTACATGATCATGCAAAGCAATATGACAATGATGGAGGGTGTCATAATAAAACGAAACGGTGGAAGTTGCATGGCAATATATCTCGGAATGGCTATGGAAATGCCATAATAGGTAGGTATGGTGGCTGTTTTGAGGAAGGGTATATGGTGGGTGTAGTGCACCAGCGAAAGTTGCGCGATACTAGAGAGGCAAGCAATGGTGGAAGGGTGAGAGTGCGTATAATCCATGGACTCAACATTAGTCATAAAGAACTGACATACTTATTGCAAAAGTCTATTAGTTATCGAAACAAAGTACTACACGCATGATCCTAGGGGGATAGATTGGTAGGAAAAGACCATCGCTCGTCCCCGACAACCACTCATAAGGAAGACAATCAATAAATAAATCATGCTCCGACTTCATAACATAACGGTTCACCATACGTGCATGCTACGGGAATCACAAACTTTAACACAAGTATTTCTACCAATCCACAATTATTCACTAGCATGACTCTAATATCACCATCTTTATATCTCAAAACAATCATAATGAATCAAACTTCTCGTAGTATTCAATGCTCTTTATATGAAAGTTTTTATTATATCCCTCTTGGATGCCCATCATATTAGGACTATATTCATAACCTATGCAAATTACCATGCTGTTTAGAAAGACTCTCAAAATAATTTAAGTGAAGCATGAGAGTTCAACAATTTCTATAAAATAAAACCACCGTCGTGATCTAAAAAGATATAAGTGAAGCACTTGAGCAAAATTGCCTAGCTCAAAAGATATAAGTGAAGCACATAGAGTATTCTAATAAATCACGATTCATTCGTATCCCTCTCAAAAAGTGTGTACAGCAAGGATGATTGTGGAAAACTAAGCAAAGACTCATATCATACAAGACGCTCCAAGCAAAACACATATCATGTGGTGAATAAAAATATAGCCTCAAGTAAATTTACCGATAGACGAAGACGAAAGAGGGGATGTCATCCGGGGCATCCCCAAGCTTAGATGCTTGGTTGTCCTTGAATATTAACTTGGGTTGCCTTGGGCATCCCCAATCTTAGGCTCTTGCCACTCCTTATTCCATAGTCCATCAAATCTTTACCCAAAACTTGAAAACTTCCCAACACAAACTCAACAGAAAACTCGTGAAATCCGTTAGTATAAGAAAATAAATCACCAATTTTTGGTACTGTTATGAACTCACTATTTATTTATATTGGTGTAATATCTACTGTATTCTAACTTCTCCATGGTTCATACCCCCCGATACAACCCATAGATTCATTAAAATAAGCAAACAACACAAAGAAAACAGAATCTGTCAAAAACAGAACAGTCTGTAGCAATCTACAAACTTCGAATGCTTGTGTAACTCCAAAAATTCTGAAAAATTAGGACAACCTGGGAAATTTATATATCAATCTTGTGTAGAACATTCAGATCAAAATCACGCTTCTGTGATTTTTGAAAATTATTTTACTGGGTGCAAAAGTTTTTGTTTTTCAGCAAGATCAAATCAACTATAACCGTAAGCCATCCCAAAGGTCTTACTTGGCTCAAACACTAATTAAAACACCAAAACACATCTAACCAGAGGCTAGATGATAAATTTATTTAAAAACATAACCAAAAACAAAAAACATAAAAATAAAATTGGGTTGCCTCCCAACAAGCGCTATTGTTTAACGCCCCTAGCTAGGCATAAAACATAGATCTAGGTATTGTCATCTTTGGCATTAAATCCATAAGTAGCCCTCATAATAGATTAATAAGGCAACTTAATTTTATTTCTTGGAAAGTGATCCATGCCCTTCCTTAACGGAAATTGAAATCTAATGTTTCCTTCTTTCATATCAATAATTGCACCAATCGTTCTAAAGAAAGGTCTACCAAGAATAATAGGACATGTAGGATTGCAATCTATATCAAGCACAATGAAATCTACGGGCACATAATTCCTATTTGAAACAATAACAACATAATTAATTCTTCCCATAGGTTTCTTAATAGTGGAATCCGTGAGATGCAAATTTAAAGAACAATCATCAAGTTCACGAAAACCTAGCACATCACATAAATTTTTTGGAATCGTGGAAACGCTAGCACCCAAATCACACAAAGCATGGCACTCATAATCTTTAATCTTAATCTTAATAGTAGGTTCCCACTCATCATAAAGCTGTCTAGGGATAGAAACTTCCAACTCAAGTTTTTCTTCAAAAGATTTCATCATAGCATCAACGATATGTTTAGTAAAAGCTTTATTTTGATTATAAGGATGAGGAGAATTCAACATGGATTGAAACAAGGAAATACAATCTATCAAAGAACAATTATCATAATTAAAATCCTTGAAATCCAAAAGAGTGGGTTCATCACTACTTAAAGTTTTGACCACTCCAATCCCATTTTAATCAATTTTTGCATCAAGATCTATAAACTCCGAATCATTGGGACGCCTTTTAACTAAAGTTGACTCATCTCCAGTCCCATCTTTATCAAGATTGATATTAGAAAACAAATATTCAATAGGAGTCACTTCAATCACTTTAAGATCTTCATCACTATTTTCAAGAAAACTAGAAGAACACGCTTTTACAAACCAATCTCGCTTAGCACGCATCCTAGCGGTTCTTTGTTTGCACTCATCAATAGAAATTTTAATAGCTTTCAGAGATTCATTAATATCATGCTTGGGTGGAATAGATCTAGTTTTCGAAGAATCAATCTCAAGGGAAATTCTATCCACGTTCCTAGCCAAATCATCAATCTTAAGCAATTTTTCTTCAACCATAGCATTGAAATTCTTTTGAGAACTAATGAAATGTTTAATATTGTTCTCAAGATCAGAGGGCATCTTATTATAATTTCCATAAGAATTATTGTAGGAACTACCGTAATTATTAGAGGAATTACTAGGAAACGGCCTAGAATTGAAATTACCTCTATACGCGTTATTATGAAAATTGTTCCTAACAACAAAATTCACATCCATAGATTCATTATTATTCTCAATCAAAGTAGACAAAGGCATATCATTAGGATCAATAGGAGCACTCTTACTAGCAAACAATTTCATAAGTTCATCCATCTTTCCACTCAAAACATTGATTTCTTCAATCGCATGCACTTTTTTACTGGTAGAGGATCTTTCGGTATGCCATTGAGAGTAATTAGCCATGATATTATCTAGGAGTTTAGTAGCTTCTCCTAATGTGATTTCCATAAAAGTACCTCCCGCGGCCGAATCTAAAAGATTTCTAGAAGCAATATTCAATCCGGCATAATTTTTTTGTATAATCATCCATAAACTTAAACCATGAGTAGGGCAATTTCGTATCATCAGTTTCATCCTCTCCCAAGATTGTGCAACATGTTCATGATCAAGTTGCTTAAAATTCATTATATAGTTCCTAAGGGAGATGATCTTAGCGGGAGGAAAATACTTGGAAATAAAAGCATCTTTACACTTATTCCATGAATCAATACTATTTTTAGGCAAAGATGAAAACCAAGTTTTAGCACGATCTCATAGTGAGAACGGAAATAGCTTTAGTTTAACAATATCATTATCCACATCTTTCTTCTTTTAGATACCACACAACTCAATGAAAGTATTTAGATGGGATGCGGCATCTTCACTAGGAAGGCCGGAAAATTGATCTTTCATAACAAGATTCAGCAAAGAAGCATTAATTTCATAAGATTCAGCACTAGTGGCGGGAACAATCAGAGTACTAATAAAATCATTATTATTAGTATTGGAAAAATCACACAACATGGTATTGTCTTGAGACATCGTGACAAAGCAAGCAATCTAACACACAAGCAACCAAAAAGCAAATGAAAAGATGAACGGAAGAAGGGCGAAAAAAGGCAAATCTTTTTGTATTTTTCTGAAAACGTTTTAGAAGTGGGGGAGAGGAAAACGAGAGGCAAATGGCATAGAATGTAATGCAAGAGATGAGAGTTTATGGTGGGTACTTGGTAGGCTTGATGTAGATCTCCCCAGCAACGGCGCCAGGAATTCTTCCTGCTACTTCTTGAGCTTGTGTTGGTTTTTCCCTTGAAGAGGAAAGGGTGATGCAGCAAAGTAGAGATAAGTATTTCCCTCAGTTAAGAACCAAGGTATCAATCCAGTAGGAGATACAAGCAAGTCCCCAATATATGCACCTGCACAAACAATCAAACAGTTGCACCCAACGCGATAAAGGGGCTGTCAATCCCTTCACGGTCACTTGCAAAGGTGAGATCTGATAGAGATAGATATAAAAGATTACTAAAACGTAAAACAAAATAAAAGTAAATAAATTGCAGCAAGGTATTTTCGAGTTTTTTGGTTTATAGATCTGAAAATCTATGATGGAAAATAGACCCGGGGGCTAGAGGCTTCTCTCTTGAAGGAAAATAATACGGTGGGTGAACAAATTACTGTCGAGCAATTGATAGAAAAGCGCAAAGTTATGACGATATCCAAGGCAATGATTATGCATATAGGCATCACGTCTGTGTCAAGTAGACCGACTCCTGCCTGCATCTACTACTATTACTCCACACATCGACCGCTATCCAGCATGCATTTAGAGTATTAAGTTCATAAAGAACGGAGTAACGCCTTAAGTAAGATGACATGATGTAGAGGGATAAACTCAAGCAATATGATGAAAACCCCATCTTTTTACCTTGATGGCAACAATACAATACGTGTCTCGCTACCCTTACTTTGTCACTGGGTGAAATCACGCAAGATTGAACCCAAAACTAAGCACCTCTCCCATTTCAAGAAAAACCAATCTAGTTGGCCAAACCAAACCGTTAATTCAAAGAGAAATACAAAGATATCAAATCATGCATATAAGAATTCAGAGAAGATTCAAATAATATTCATAGATAAGCTGATCATAAATCCACAATTCATCGGATCTCGACAAACACACCGCAAAAGAAGATTACATCGGATAGATCTCCAAGAACATCAAGGAGAACGTTATATTGAGAATCAAAGAGAGAGAAGAAGCCATCTAGCTACTAGCTATGGACTCGTAGGTCTAAGGTAAACTACTCACGCATCATCGGAAGGGCAATGGAGTTGATGTAGAAGCCCTCCGTGATCGATTCCCCCTCCGGCGGGATGCCGGAAAAGGCCCCAAGATGGGATCTCACGGGAACAGAAGGTTGCGGCGGTGGAAAAGTGTTTTCGCGGATGCCTCTGGTGGTTCTTGAATATTTGTGAATATATAGGGGGAAGAGCTAGGTCAGGCGAGTCCCGAGGGGCCCACAACGTAGGGGGCGTCCCCTCCCCTAGGGCGCGCCCTCCACCCCTGTCGCCGCCTCGTGGCTCTTCTGACTTGGACTCCAAGTACCCTGGGTGTCTTCTGGTCCAAGAAAAAGCATCGTGAAGTTTTATTCCGTTTGGACTCTGTTTGGTATTCCTTTTCTGCGAGGCTCAAAAACAAGGAAAAAACAGAAACTGGCACTGGGCTCTAGGTTAATACGCTAGTCCCAAAAATAATATAAAATAGCATATTGATGCATATAAAGTATCCAAAATAGATAATATAATAGCATGGAACAATCAAAAATTATAGATACATTGGAGACGTATCAAGCATCCCCAAGCTTAATTCCTGCTCGTCCTCGAGTAGGTAATTGATAAAATTAGAATTTCTGATGTGGAATGCTACCTAACGTACTTATCCATGTAATTTACTTTATTGTGGCATGAATGTTCAGATCCATAAGATTCAAAACAAAAGTTTAATATTGACATAAAAACAATAATACTTCAAGCATACTAATAAAGCAATTATGTCTTCTCAAAATAACATGGCCAAAGAAAGTTATCCCTACAAAATAATTTAGTCTGGCTATGCTCCATCTTCGTCACACAAAGTACTCATGTAACATCCCAAAATTTCAATTTGGAATGTTATACATAGATCATTCACTGCATATCATATTTTATTGCATTTTGTTTTGCGATCCTCGAAATCCTGAGCAACTCAAGGACCACGGAGAGAGTTGGGGATTTCACCATTTTCATATTTCAATTTTTCTCAAATATTGAAACAAGGATCAATTTGGTTTAACTATTTTTCTCTCCGAAAATATTTCATATTAAAAATATATGAGAGGAGATAATATGACTTCTCCAAAATAAATGGAATATTAGAGGAAAAATATTAAAATCAAATAAATATTTTATTTGGATCTTTATTGCAAATTTATTTGATTTAGAAAAAATATGCATTTTTCAAAATTGCATTAGAGTCCCAAATAAATGTTCACCTTGTCCGGTAGATTTTTAGAGGACGGGGAAAATTTATTTCAGGATTTTTGGAGTCCGTTTAGTATTTCTTTTCTTTGTTTTTCTGCGTCAGGATTTATTTAAAAAAAAAAAACTTCGCGGACCGAACTGGGCCGAAGCCCAGCCGGCCCGGCAACGCCGCCGCCTCCGCTCGCGCGCGCCCCGTGCCCGAGCCGGACTCCGCCGGAGTCCGGGACGCCGCCGCCTCGTCGCCCCCTGCCCCAAGCCACCCTGCCCCAGCCCCCCCCTTAAATAGCCGCCGCCCCGACCCCCCTGGAGCCCCAAGCCGCCACCGCCGCCTGCCCTCGCCGCGCCGCCGAGCCGCTGCACCCCGCCGCGCCGCCTCGCTCGCCGCGCCGCCGCCGCCGCCGCCCCGCCTCCCGAGCGCCGCCGCCGCTGCAGCCTCGCCGCCGCACGCCGCTCGCGCCGCCGCGCCGCACCCCGCCGTCCCGCCGGAGCCCCGCCGGAGGTAGCCGCCGCCGCCGTCGGTTTTCATGAGAAAAACCGATCGGTTTTTGTTTAAACCCTAGATGCGTTTTTTTTTCGGTTCGTTCGGTTTTCCGTCGGTTTAGTTATTTAGCGAACGCCCGTTCGTACGTTCGTTTTAACGAACGGTTTTCACCGTTTAACCGCAGACAGCGAACGTTCGTTCGTTAGCCTGTTCGTTAGTTTTTCTTTTTCTCGGATTTTTCCGCGATTATTTTCGATCGCGATTCCTGACCCGATTTTTGTTTTAGTATAACTTTTCGCTCGTTTGTCGGAATCAGGCGATTCAAGCGCCTAGATCTTCGTCTCGAAGCCCTCTTTCTGTTTAACCAACTTAAACAAGTTTTTGCTACTGTAAAATTTGACTTTAGTCCAGATTAGTAATCAAAGCTTGTTTCTTTCGCAGTTTGAGTTTCGTTGCTTTGTTTGATTTGATTCTTTTTGCAAACCAGAGTTCTTCAGTTGACCTTTCTGGTTAGGTCTTCTTATCTGGGTTTTACCCGTGCATCTTCGCTTGATTACTTATGTATGCTATTGTTTGTTTGCGATAGAGTACCCGGAGTGCGAAGCGTGCTACTACGAGTCTTTAGGATTTGCAGATCGTCAGCAAGGCAAGTAACACATTGATCATACTTCTTCGTTACCCAGTTTTTATGCATTAGTTTCGACCCTCAAATACTGCATGGTTAGGATGTGATTAACTTATGGGTACTGGGAAGTAGATGATGAGGTAGAACCTATTGCCCTTTTAATAACAAACCCTTGGGAGTTACTTCTACGCTATGCTTATGTTGCCATGCTATGCTCGTAGACGTGGATTGGGTTTGAGTGTATCCATGACAGATGTGAGATTTTTAATTAATGGTTAACTTAAGGTGGCTACTTAAACACACATCTGGGTGGATTGCTTGTTTGGGCACCTGGGGATATACCAGTGTTGTCCTAGGAGATCCCGGGGATATACCATGTGATCCTCCTACGGTCCGCCACCCAGGCTCAAAGGGATCATAAGATTATTCATGCTAGAAACTTCCGTGTGCAGCCACAAGCTATTATGGGCTCTAGCATAGTTGAGTATGTTGCATGACCTCTTTCAGTGGTAGGCTAGCAGATGTAGGGGAAAGTAGGTGTAACTGTCTACCCAGAGTAAAGAGTAAATGTTTCTGAAAGACTGTGTCTCGGTCATCCGTTTCTCAAACACCATGAAGTGCGAGAAATCCAACGGAGGAGATCGAGTCTTGTGGGGAAAAGTGCACAAACCTCTGCAGAGTGTACAAACTAATCATGATTAGCCGTGTCCCCGGTTATGGACATCTTGAGTATCTGGTTCTTGGATCATCATATTGAATCCCATCACTCTAAATAAATTTGTTGGGATTAATGATTACTTTTAATTGGGATTGAGAGGGGGTTTTACCTTCTCAATGTTCAACAACCACCATGATAGTTAAATAAAATATATTCCTTTGTTGTAGGGAAAAATTGGCTTTTCGCAAAACAGTATAACCCTAGAGCTTTTCCACCAGCCAAATATGCATGTAGTATTAGCACTTATTCTGTTCATTGCTCTACTGTGTTATATTGCCAGCATATTCCATGTGCTGACCCGTTTCGGGCTGCAACGTATCATGTTGCAGACTTTTCAGACGAAGTGTAGGGTGCGCTAGGTCGTTGTCGTGCACTCAGCTATGCCGTTGGAGTTGATGGACTCACTTTATCTTCCAAGCCTTCCGCTGTTATCTTATTTAGATGGCCTTAAGCCATATTTATTGTAATCAGTTCTCTTTTGAGACATTCGATGTAATAAGTGTGTGATTGCTACTTTGTTATAAATCCCTCAAGTACTGTGTGTGTCAGCATTACCGATCCAGGGATGACACTTGAACATAGAGATTCGATCCATTCGGGTCGGGTCGCTTCAAAGATGGTATCAGAGCACACGCTGACTGTAGGACACGACCACTAAGAAAAGCCATAGGTCACTCTTCTCTACTCATTTCTGACTTCTCTCCATCTTCTATTCTCTAGGATGGCGGACTCAAGGAACAAGTTTACACAACCGGATGCAGACACACCTTTTGGACGACACTTGAAGGAAGTCACTAGGTACCTGAACATCGGAATACCAAGCTTCACCGGGACCTACACCACCACTGTACCAGAAGGGGAGCGTTGGATGATTCGAGTTCAAATTCCAGGAAGGACATTCACGCCAGTTACGGAGCCCATAGAGTTTTCCTTTGATGCACCAACCTGGAGTCTAGGAAAGAGCATGGCAGCCCACATCGCCATGGGACGCATCGGCGAAGTGTATCACAAGGATCTTAAGGACACAATCTACCAGTTATGTGGGCGCCGAGATGAGCAATGGGAGATGATCAGCACCCGTAGGGACAGGTCCATTGCAGCTTTCATCCAGGAGTTAAACCAGCACATTCGTCGACAGGAGAACCAGATGTGTGCAAGCATGATAGATTTGAAGAAGGTGATGACCAGGAACATGGAGCTAGAAGAGGAACTCAAGTCTACACGCGATGGATACGAGGAGGAAATAGCAATACTAGTGGAAAAGAATGACGACCTGACAAGGAAGCTAGGAGTATTCATGGGAGACCCCGCGCCCGGAGAAGAAGACGACGAACCTGAGGAAATTCGATCTGAAGACTACATCATCATCGACGACACCGACTCCGACCCCGACAGTAGTGATGATGATTATGAAGACGAAGCTGGAGCGGATATCATGGAGTCTTCCACCGATCAAAATTTCTAGATGACCACCATATTATCATTAGTATTTTTTCCCCCATGTAAATAGTAATAGTCCGAGCACTTTTGTAACGGTAGTTAGATCGATTGTATGCTCTTGCTTGAATTGAGTGGTGTGTTATGAATGTGTTTGTCTCATGTGCATATGGGTAGTGCCTTCTCACTAGACCTTACTCTATTCTAATCTCGTCCCTCTAAACCCATCAGATGCCTCCGAGACGCGACACCGGATTTGTTTTCCCACCGGAGCTCACTCAGTTGATTCAACAGCAGAATACCCTGATGCAGCTACTAGTTCAGAACCAAGGTAACAACAACAACAACCCACCGCCACCACCACCAGTTGACAACTTAGCCCGTTTTCTGAGGTTGCAGCCGCCGGTGTTTTCCAGTAGCACCGAGCCAATAGTTGCGGATGACTGGCTACGCAGGATTGGAAGGGAGTTGACCACCGCAGGATGCACAGACGCTGAGAAGGTGCGTTTTGCCGCACATCAATTGGATGGACCCGCAGCCTCATGGTGGGAGAATTACACAGCCACATTCCCTATAGCCAATGTCACTTGGGATCAGTTTCAGCAAGCTTTCCGCACTGCACATGTCTCAGCAGGAGCTATGAGCATGAAGAAGCGTGAGTTTCGCAACTTACGCCAGGGAAACCGTACTGTGGGGCAGTACGTGGATGAGTTCAGTAAATTAGCTCGCTATGCCCCGGATGATGTGGCCACTGATGCCGCGAAGCAGGAGAAGTTTATGGAAGGGTTGAATGATGAGCTGAGTATGCAGTTGATGGTGGCAACATTCAACAACTACCAGGAGTTGGTAGACAAAGCTCTTATGATTGAAGGGAAGCAGCAGCAGATTGATAGCCGCAAGAGGAAGTATGGACAAGGGAAGTTCAACTCAGGAGCTCAGCAGAAGCCCCGGTTCACCCCGAACTCGGGAGGGCTTGTTCATAACCATGGAGGTCATAACCACAATGGAGGAAGTTCGCACAACCATAATGGCCACAAGAATGGAAATGGACATGGAGCAGGCAGCAATCAGAACCGCTCTAACCCAGCCACACCCGCCAAGAAGGATCAAAGCCACATTACCTGTTTCAAGTGCGGGAAGACTGGACATTATGCCAACGAATGTCCAGAATTGAAGAACGGCAATGGTAATGGAAGCGCTGGGAAGAAGCCCAATCCATTCAACCGAGGACAAGTGAACCACGTGAACGTGGAGGAGGTTGAGGAGCAGCCTGATGTAGTTATCGGTAAGTTTTTGGTTAAGTCTTTTATTGCAATTGTTCTTTTCGATACTGGTGCATCGCATTCATACATATCAAGGGGATTCGTGGATAAGTATAAGTTGCCCACTAAGGTACTTAGGACACCCATGTTAGTAAGATCACCCGGTGCGGAGTATATGGCAAGACAAGGATGTTTTCAGATGCCATTGATCATTGGAAGTCATGTTTTCCCCTCAGACCTGATAGTTTTGAAGTCACAAGGATTGGATGTGATACTAGGCATGGATTGGCTATCGATGTATGGAGGAAGCATCGATTGTGCGAGTAAGTCAATTTTGCTTACCACCCCGGAGGGAAAAAGGATCAAGTATGTATCTAGGCATGTGCCTAGAAGGGGCCAAGTAAATTCTCTCACGGGAGTTGTTCAGGAGGAGGTGCCTATTGTGAAGGATTACCCAGATGTATTTCCAGAGGAGTTACCAGGCATGCCGCCAGATCGAGACATTGAATTCTTGATAGAGTTGTTGCCAGGCACCGGACCAATATCAAAGAGACCATACCGGATGCCCGCAAATGATCTGGAGGAGATTAAGAAGCATATCAAGGAATTATTGGAGAAAGGTTACATTTGACGAAGTTCATCACCGTGGGGAGCCCCAGTGCTCTTAGTTGAGAAGAAGGATGGATCCTTGAGAATGGTTGTTGATTATCGCGCATTGAATGAAGTGACGATTAAGAACAAGTACCCACTGCCAATGATTAATGATTTGTTTGATCAGTTGCAAGGAGCTAAAGTGTTCTCCAAGATCGATCTGAGATCACGGTATCACCAGCTGAAGATCCGAGAACAGGATATACCTAAGATAGCCTTCACCACCCGGTATGGGCTATATGAGTACACAGTTATGTCATTTGGATTGACTAATGCCCCTGCCTATTTCATGAGTATGATGAACAAGGTGTTCATGGAGTTCTTGGATAAGTTTGTCGTGGTGTTCATTGATGATATCTTGGTATACTCAAAGAATGAAGAGGAGCACAAGGAGCATCTGCGTTTAGTTCTCGAGAAGCTCAGGGAACATCAGTTGTATGCCAAGTTCAGCAAATGTGAGTTTTGGTTGAAGGAAGTTGGATTTCTTGGACATGTTATATCGGGCGAAGGTATAGCAGTAGACCCCACTAAGGTTCAGTCTGTCACTGAGTGGTTGGCACCCACCTCAGTGGGGGAGATCCGCAGTTTTCTTGGACTTGCAGGATATTATCGGAGATTTATCGAGAATTTTTCTAAGATTGCGAAGCCTATGACGGAGTTACTGAAGAAGGACACTAAGTTCAAATGGACAGATGAATGTGAGGCAAGTTTTCAGGAACTGAAGAAACGTTTGGTTACAGCCCCAGTTCTGATTCTGCCAAATATACGCAAGGATTTCCAAGTGTATTGCGACGCTTCTCGCTTAGGACTGGGAGGAGTACTTATGCAGGAAGGAAGAGTTGTTTCATATGCCTCACGTCAGCTTCGGCCGCTTGAGTTGAATTATGCCACGCATGACTTGGAGTTAGCAGCTGTAGTTCATGCACTTAAGACTTGGAGACATTTTCTTATTGGGAACCATTGTGATGTGTACACGGATCACAAGAGCTTGAAGTATATTTTCACTCAGAAGGAGCTGAACCTCAGGCAGAGGAGATGGTTGGAACTTATAAAGGATTATGATATGAAGTTGCATTATCATCCAGGAAAGGCCAATGTCGTAGCAGACGCTTTGAGCCGGAAGAGTTATGTCAATACCCTCAAAAGCGGAGGTTTACCAAAGGGGTTATCCGAAGATCTCAGGGAGTTTCGTTTGGGGATAGTCCCTAGAGGTTTTGTCGCAGTTATGGAAGTTCAGTCAACATTATTGGGAAGGATTCGAGAAGCTCAGAAAGATGACAAAGAAATTGCCGAGATAAAGGATAGAATGCGCAAAGGAAAAGCCAAAGGTTTTCGTGAAGATGAGCATGACACCTTATGGTTTGAGGACCATGTGTATGTACCCAATAATGCCGAGATCAGGAAGTTGATACTACAGGAGGCTCATGACTCGCCATACTCGATACACCCCGGAAACACCAAGATGTATTTGGATTTAAAAGAGCGTTTCTGGTGGACGGGTATGAAGAGGGATATTGCTGAGTATGTAGCCGTATGTGATGTATGTCAGAGAGTGAAGGCAGAGCATCAGAAGCCCGCATGATTGCTACAGCCTATGCCAATACCCGAATGGAAGTGGGATAAACTTGGCATGTATTTCATCACCGGATTACCCAGGACCCGATCAGGATATGATTCTATCTGGGTAGTAGTGGATCGTTTGACCAAAGTAGCTCACTTTATTCCAGTGAAAACCACATATACGAGTGCGAAGTTGGCCAAGATATATATGACCAGGATCGTATGTCTGCACGGAGTTCCGAGGACCATCGTATCAGATAGAGGAACCCAGTTTACTTCAAAGTTTTGGCGCCAACTACACCAGACATTGGGAACCAGGCTAGAGTTTAGTACAGCCTTCCATCCGCAGACAGATGGACAGACCGAGAGAGTCAATCAGATTCTGGAGGACATGTTGAGAGCTTGTGCGCTAGATTATGGATCTAGATGGGATGACAATTTGCCTTACGCGGAGTTCTCATACAACAACAGCTACCAAGCGAGTTTGAAGATGGCACCTTTCGAGGCTTTGTATGGAAGGAGGTGCAGAACACCGTTGATGTGGGATGAAGTTGGAGACCGTCAGTTGTTTGGACCGGATTTGATTAAGGAATCCGAAGAGAAGGTTAAGCTGATTCGAGATAGACTGAAAGTAGCCCAGTCCAGACAGAAGAGTTATGCCGATCCAAAACGCAAGGAGGTAACCTATGAAGTTGGAGACAGAGCATATCTACGTGTGTCGCCACTTCGAGGAGTTAAACGGTTCGGAGTCAAAGGGAAGTTAGCACCACGATTTGTGGGACCATACCGAGTATTGGAACGTATGGGTGAAGTTTCCTACAAGTTGGAATTGCCCGAAGGTCTGTCAGGAGTTCATGATGTGTTTCACGTTTCCCAGTTGAAGAAGTGCCATGCAGAGATGGCCGATATTCCTCTGAGAGATACAGTACCCCTAGAAGCAATTCAATTGGATACCGATTTGACCTACGAGGAGAAACCCGTCAAGATTCTCGAGTTTGCCAGCCGCGTTACTCGCAGTAAGGTCATCAAGTTTTGCAAAGTTCAGTGGAGTCATCATACCGAAGAGGAAGCTACCTAGGAGCGCGAAGAAGACCTCCGGAAGGACCACCCACATCTGTTTCCTAGCCAACCCGAATCTCGAGGGCGAGATTCATCTTAAGGGGGGTAGGTTTGTAACATCCCAAATTTTCAATTTGGAATGTTATACATAGATCATTCACTGCATATCATATTTTATTGCATTTTGTTTTGCGATCCTCGAAATCCTGAGCAACTCAAGGACCACGGAGAGAGTTGGGGATTTCACCATTTTCATATTTGAATTTTTCTCAAATATTGAAACAAGGATCAATTTGGTTTAACTAATTTTCTCTCCGAAAATATTTCATATTAAAAATATATGAGAGGAGATAATATGACTTCTCCAAAATAAATGGAATATTGGAGGAAAAATATTAAAATCAAATAAATATTTTATTTGGATCTTTATTGCAAATTTATTTGATTTAGAAAAAATATGCATTTTTCAAAATTGCATTAGAGTCCCAAATAAATGTTCACCTTGTCCGGTAGATTTTTAGAGGACGGCGAAAATTTATTTCAAGATTTTTGGAGTCCGTTTAGTGTTTCTTTTCTTTGTTTTTCTGCGTCAGGATTTATTTAAAAAAAAAAACTTCGCGGACCGAACTGGGCCGAAGCCCAGCCGGCCCGGCAACGCCGCCGCCTCCGCTCGCGCGCGCCCCGTGCCCGAGCCGGACTCCGCCGGAGTCCGGGACGCCGCCGCCTCGTCGCCCCCTGCCCCAAGCCACCCCTCCCCAGCCCACCCCACTAAATAGCCGCCGCCCGACCCCCCTGGAGCCCCAAGCCGCCACCGCCGCCTGCCCTCGCCGCGCCGCCGAGCCGCCGCACCCCGCCGCGCCGCCTCGCTCGCCGCGCCGCCGCCGCCGCCGCCCCGCCTCCCGAGCGCCGCCGCCGCTGCAGCCTCGCCGCCGCACGCCGCTCGCGCCGCCGTGCCGCACCCCGCCGTCCCGCCGGAGCCCCGCCGGAGGTAGCCGCCGCCGCCGTCAGTTTTCGTGAGAAAAACCGATCGGTTTTTGTTTAAACCCTAGATGCGTTTTTTTTTCGGTTCGTTCGGTTTTCCGTCGGTTTAGTTATTTAGCGAACGCCCGTTCGTACGTTCGTTTTAACGAACGGTTTTCACCGTTTAATCGCAGACAGCGAACGTTCGTTCCTTAGCCTGTTCGTTAGTTTTTCTTTTTCTCGGATTTTTCCGCGATTATTTTCGATCGCGATTCCTGACCCGATTTTCGTTTTAGTATAACTTTTCGCTCGTTTGTCGGAATCAGGCGATTCAAGCGCCTAGATCTTCGTCTCGAAGCCCTCTTTCTGTTTAACCAACTTAAACAAGTTTTTGCTACTGTAAAATTTGACTTTAGTTCAGATTAGTAATCAAAGCTTGTTTCTTTCGCAGTTTGAGTTTCGTTGCTTTGTTTGATTTGATTCTTTTTGCAAACCAGAGTTCTTCAGTTGAACTTTCTGGTTAGGTCTTCTTATCTGGGTTTTACCCGTGCATCTTCGCTTGATTACTTATGTATGCTATTGTTTGTTTGCGATAGAGTACCCGGAGTGCGAAGCGTGCTACTACGAGTCTTTAGGATTTGCAGATCGTCAGCAAGGCAAGTAACACATTGATCATACTTCTTCGTTACCCAGTTTTTGTGCATTAGTTTCGACCCTCAAATACTGCATGGTTAGGATGTGATTAACTTATGGGTACTGGGAAGTAGATGATGAGGTAGAACCTATTGCCCTTTTAATAACAAACCCTTGGGAGTTACTTCTACGCTATGCTTATGTTGCCATGCTATGCTCGTAGACGTGGATTGGGTTTGAGTGTATCCATGACAGATGTGAGATTTTTAATTAATGGTTAACTTAAGGTGGCTACTTAAACACACATCTGGGTGGATTGCTTGTTTGGGCACCTGGGATATACCAGTGTTGTCCTAGGAGATCCCGGGGATATACCGTGTGATCCTCCTACGGTCCGCCACCCAGGCTCAAAGGGATCATAAGATTATTCATGCTAGAAACTTCCGTGTGCAGCCACAAGCTATTATGGGCTCTAGCATAGTTGAGTATGTTGCATGACCTCTTTCAGTGGTAGGCTAGCAGATGTAGGGGAAAGTAGGTGTAACTGTCTACCCAGAGTAAAGAGTAAATGTTTCTGAAAGACTGTGTCTCGGTCATCCGTTTCTCAAACACCATGAAGTGCGAGAAATCCAGCGGAGGAGATCGAGTCTTGTGGGGAAAAGTGCACAAACCTCTGCAGAGTGTACAAACTAATCATGATTAGCCGTGTCCCCGGTTATGGACATCTTGAGTATCTGGTTCTTGGATCATCATATTGAATCCCATCACTCTAAATAAATTTGTTGGGATTAATGATTACTTTTAATTGGGATTGAGAGGGGGTTTTACCTTCTCAATGTTCAACAACCACCATGATAGTTAAATAAAATATATTCCTTTGTTGTAGGGAAAAATTGGCTTTTCGCAAAACAGTATAACCCTAGAGCTTTTCCACCAGCCAAATATGCATGTAGTATTAGCACTTATTCTGTTCATTGCTCTACTGTGTTATATTGCCAGCATATTCCATGTGCTGACCCGTTTCGGGCTGCAACGTATCATGTTGCAGACTTTTCAGACGAAGAGTAGGGTGCGCTAGGTCGTTGTCGTGCACTCAGCTATGCCGTTGGAGTTGATGGACTCACTTTATCTTCCAAGCCTTCCGCTGTTATCTTATTTAGATGGCCTTAAGCCATATTTATTGTAATCAGTTCTCTTTTGAGACATTCCATGTAATAAGTGTGTGATTGCTACTCTGTTATAAATCCCTCAAGTACTGTGTGTGTCAGCATTACCGATCCAGGGATGACACTTGAACACAGAGATTCGATCCATTCGGGTCGGGTCGCTACAACTCAAATCATGCACAACCCCGATGACAAGCCAAGCAATTGTTTCATACTTTTGATGTTCTCAAACCTTTTCAACTTTCACGCAATACATGAGCGTGAGCCATGGACATAGCACTATAGGTGGAATAGAATATGGTGGTTGTGGAGAAGACTAAAAGAAGGAGATAGTCTCACATCAACTAGGTGTATTAACGGGCTATGGAGATGCCCATCAATAGATATCAATGTGAGTGAGTATGGATTGCCATGCAACAGATGCACTAGAGCTATAAGTTTATGAAAGCTCAAAAAGAAACTAAGTGGGTGTGCATCCAACTTGCTTGCTCACGAAGACCTAGGGCAAATTTGAGGAATCCCATCATTGGAATATACAAGCCCGGTTCTATAATGAAAACTTCCCACTAGTATATGAAAGTGACAACATAGGAGACTCTCTATCATGAAGATCATGGTGCTACTTTGAAGCACAAGTGTGGAAAAAGGATAGTAACATTGCCCCTTCTCTCTTTTCTCTCATTTTTTTGGTGGGCTTCTTTGGCCTCTTTTATTTTATTTGTGGGCTTCGTTGGCCTCTTTTATTTTTTTCCTCACATGGGACAATGCTCTAATAATGAAAATCATCACACTTTTATTTACTTACAACTCAAGAATTACAACTCAATACTTAGAACAAAATATGACTCTATATGAATGCCTCCGGCGGTGTACCGGGATGTGCAAGGACTCAAGAGTGACATGTATAAAAATTATGAATGGTGGCTTTGCCACAAATACTATGTCAACTACATGATCATGCAAAGCAATATGACAATGATGGAGCGTGTCATAATAAAATGGAATGGTGGAAAGTTGCATTGCAATATATCTCAGAATGGCTATGGAAATGCCATAATAGGTAGTTTTGGTGGCTGTTTTGAGGAATGTAAAAAGTAGGTGTATGGCACCGGCGAAAGTTGCGCGGTACTAGAGAGGCTAGCAAAGGTGGAAGTGTGAGAGTGTGTATAATCCATGGACTCAATATTAGTCATAAAGAACTCACATACTTATTGCAAAAATCTATTAGTCATCGAAACGAAGTACTACGCGCATGCTCCTATGGGGATAGATTGGTAGGAAAAGACCATCGCTCGTCCCCGACCGCCACTCATAAGGAAGACAATCAATAAATACCTCATGCTCCAACTTCGTTACAAAACGGTTCACCATACGTGCATGCTACGGGAATCACAAACTTTAACACAAGTATTTCTACAATCCACAATTACTCACTAGCATGACTCTAATATCACCATCTTTATATCTCAAAACAATTATAAGGAATCAAACTTCACATAGTATTCAATGCACTTTATATGAAAGTTTTTATTATATCCCTCTTGGATGCCTATCATATTAGGACTAAATTTATAACCAAAGCAAATTACCATGAAGACTCTCAAAATAATATAAGTGAAGCATGAGAGTTCAATAATTTCTATAAAATAAAACCACCGCCGTGCTCTAAATAGATATAAGTGAAGCACTAGAGAAAAATTGCCTAGCTCAAAAGATATAAGTGAAGCACATAGAGTATTCTAATAAATCACGATTCATGCGTGTCCCTCTCAAAAGGTGCGTACAGCAAGGATGATTGTGGCAAACTAAAAAGCAAAGACTCATATCATACAAGAAGCTCCAAGCAAAACACATATCATGTGGTGAATAAAAATATAGCCTCAAGTAAATTTACCGATAGACGAAGACGAAAGAGGGGATGCCTTCCGGGGCATCCCCAAGCTTAGGCTCTTGGTTGTACTTGAATATTACTTTGGGGTGCCTTGGTCATCCCCAAGCTTAGGCTCTTGCCACTCCTTATTCCATAGTCCATCAAATCTTTACCCAAAACTTGAAAACTTCACAACACAAAACTCAACAGAAAACTCGTGAGATCCGTTAGTACAAGAAAATAAAATCACCACTTTTGGTACTGTTGTGAACTCATTCTTTATTTATATTGTGTAATATCTACTGTATTCCAACTTCTCCATGGTTCATACCCCCCGATACTACCCATAGATTCATCAAAATAAGCAAACAACACCAAGAAAACAGAATCTGTCAAAATCAGAACTGTCTGTGAAGATCCGAGTTGTTCTGATACTTCTGTAACTCCAATTTTTTTTGAAATATTTGGAAAGCAGAGGCAATTTGTATATAAATCCTGTGTAAAAAATTCAGGGTTTTTCCACGCTCCAGTGAATTATTAAAATTCTGTGACTGGACGTAAAAGTTTCTGTTTTTCAGCAAAAAACAAATCAACTATCACCGTAAGCCATCCCAAAGGTCTTACTTGGCACAAACACTAATTAAAACACCAAAACACATCTAACCAGAGGCTAGATGAAAAATTTATTGGAAAACAGAAAATAAAAATATTGGGTTGTCACCCAACAAGCGCTTTTCTTTAAAGCCTTTTAGCTAGGCATTGATAATTTTAATGATGCTCACATGAAAGACAAGAATTGAAGCACAAAGAGAGCATCATAAAGTACGTGAAAAACACATCTAAGTCTAACATACTTCCTATGCATAGGCATCTTATAGGCAAACAAATTATCAAGACAAGCAAGATCTAGCATATGCAAGGAAGAAGAAGGAAACAATAGCAATCTCAACGAATCGAGAGGTAAATTAGTAACATGAAAATTTCTAAAACCATATTTTCCTCTCTCATAATAATTACATGTAGGATCATAATCAAATTCAACAATATAACTATCACATAAAATATTCTCTACATGATCCACATGCATGCAAAGTTGACACTCTTCCAAAATAGTGGGATTATCATCAAATAAAGTCATGACCTCTCCAAGCCCACTTTTATCAAAAATTTCATAAGATTGATCATACAACAAAGTAGTGGGATCATTATTACCTAGATTTGACACTCTTCCAAACCCACTTTCAATATTATTGCAAACATATTCATCATGAGGCTTAAATAAATTTTCAAGATCATAAGAAAAATCACCCCAATCATGATCATTGCAACAAGTAGTGGTCATACCAAAATTAGCATCCCCAAGCTTAGGGTTTTGCATATCATTAGCACAATCGACATTAATAGAATTTATAATAACATCATTGCGATCATGCTTTTCATCCAAGGGGCTATCGTGAATCACTTCATAAATTTCTTCTTTTAACACTTCATCACAATTTTCAGATTCACGAATTTCAAGCAAAACTTCATAAAGATAATCTAGTGCACTCAAATCACTAGAAATTGGTTCATCATAATTGGATCTCTTAAAAAGAATAGGAAGTGGATGAGGATCCATAAACTCTTTGCTTCCTGATTTTGAATAAAATACACAATTATGGCAAGCAAACAGGCAAACAAACCAAGTAAGATATAAGGGCAAACGAAAAGGCAACGGAAAGAAGGTGAATAAAAAGGCAAATATTTTTGTGTTTTTCTAAAAATCGTTTTAGAAGTGGGGGAGAGGAAAACGAGAGGCAAATGGCGAATAATGTAATGCAAGAGATGAGAGTTTATGATGGGTACTTGGTTGTGACGCCCCCGACTCAATCGTGCACTAATCATACACGCAAGCATGCACGATCAAGCACAGGGACTCACGGGAAGATAAAACAACACAACTCTAACACAAATAAACGGAGATCCACGAATATTACGTACCAGGGATCACGAGTATCCGAATACATAAGTCAGTCATACAAATAATATCTGGGTACAGACATAGTTAGACAAGGTTTGCCTTAAGTGCAGGGTAACGCAGCAGAAAACAAAAAAGTTCCGACCTACGCACCAGCCCAGGACCACTATGGAGACTGCATACAAGGTTTGATCATTTTCGTTACCGACTCGTAGCGCAGCGGAAGTAGAGTCGATGACGATCGGCGGTGCAGATCCCCGCAGCTAGGATTTACAACCTCCCAACCGCGAGGATGTACTCCCTCATCTGCCCCTCGGACAGCCCTCCGGGAGGCGGTCGAACAGTCCCCAGACGGTGTCACGGACAGCCCTTCGGGAGGACCCACAGAACTCAGACCGTCACTTGGACAGCCCTTCGGGAGGCACTCTCGAACAGCCCCTCGGGAACTAAGATCGAAACTACGACCTCTCTACAGAGTTGCACACATACGGTGTCATCTATCCGGCAGGGCTTCGCCGTCCAGAACTAGTTCCCACCGGAACCCAGACAGCCTTTGGGCTCTACGAAACTCTTTTCGTGGGAGGGAGAGAGAAGCCAGATCATTGCATGGCATGAGTATGAGAGCAAGGGATGAGTGTGGAGGGCTGCCCCTCCACCTCTATTTATAGGAAATCCCAAGGGGTAGGGTGGTTTTACAATAAAACCCAAAAGTACATGAATGAAGTCCTTCCACCAAGGGCGTAGAAGTGAAACCAAGGAACAAGAGGGGCTCCATGGTGGAGCCCCAAGTGTGGCCGGCCACACCCCTTAGGGGGCCCCAAGAGGGCCTCCCAATCCATCCATGTCATCCCTAGATCTTTTGGGATAAAGCCCAAACAAGTGGCTTTCCAAAAAGTAACCCAAAAAGAACTTTCACTATTCACGACGACATTTTTCAGCGTCCGTTAGAACTAAAAATATTTATGTGGGCTTAGAACATTTCCAGTACCCACCATAATAATTTTCAACGCGTTCTGGAACAATTCCAGTTTAGTGATTTCATCTGCGAAAAGCATCTGAAGCGGTTCCGGCAGCTCCGGAACATTTCCGGTTTTCATCTCGGAAAATTCCCAGAAGTTTCCAGAATGATTCTGGCACCCTCCAAGAATTATCAGGCATGTGCCAAAACCAATTTGACTTAATGGAATACCCCGAAACAACTTTTCAGTTTCACCGGAACTCATCCGGTGGCCTCACTTTGCAGAACTTTTCCGCTGTCCGAAACTTTTTCGGTGTCCGAAACTTTTTCGGTGATTTTCTCTCAGACTCCCTGTCTAGTATTCAGCAGATAGATGACCCTTAAGCGTGTGACCCTATAGGTTCGGTGAAGTATAGACATGACACGGAACCCTTTCCGATCAATGATCAACATCGGAGCCGTGGACACCCATATTGACCCGTATACCCACACGAATGAATATTCGAGTGAACCTCCAGTTGCCGTGTGCTATTCCTGTTGCTTCACGATATGTTACAAATACCCGAGGTGAGACATGATGGCATCCCCGTGGGTCAACAACTTGTCCACTATGCCAGTTACCTCGTTACCGGTATTTGTTCTCTTTTCTCATTACCGTGTTCCGGCATCCCCGTGATCAAATCACAAAGTGTCTGGCCAGACGATGATGGATACCGTAACACCGAGAGGGCCCAGAGATATCTCTCCAACGTCGGAGGAGCAAATCCCAATCTTGAGCTATCAAGTTACTTGACATACTTTTCCATGAACCCGTAAGCCGTCGTAATAGCCACCCATTTACGGATGACGTTTAACAAACCCCAAAGTTCATGAAGCAAGCATGAAGAAACTCGATACTCTCATGGTCTAAGGAATCATGCAAACATTAACCATCTCTGTGTTATTAACCATTAACTTGTGACGAATGTATCTCATAGCATAACATCAATTCGGGTCGATTCAACACAAATGTTCTTCTAACATTGTGCCCTCAAAGTTGCTGGCATAGACATGCCCATGATCAGGAAAACAGAACCATCATGCAACACTTGAGCTAGTCTTAGAGGCCAGACTAGGAATACATTTTACAGTTTATTATTCCACACATGCATATGAGTCTTCCTCCGAGCCTCGTTTTATTTGTAGACTCGAGAACCATAGCAGTTATAGCATGGAACATAAACCTAATTATGAACAGGGAGATAAATAATAACATTTATTATTGCCTCTAGGGCATATCTCCTACAGACTCCCACTTGCACTAGAGTCAATAATCTAGTTAATGCTAATGCACTTCACACCTGTGTAAATATGCTTCGCTTGTGGTATAGCCTGATGTCCAACGGATCTGACGACCTCAGCTCCGTGTGTATCTTTGCATATCCTCGCGTTTTCATGCTTTCACAAAATTCATATTTTGTGTGGACTTGGCTTTGTATGTATGTGAATCACAGGTCGAACTTGGATTCCTCAGACTGAGTTATGGAGCAACTACCTGCAGTAGTGTCCCATTGACAAAAGCCATGTTGGAACCATACTAAGTTCATGAATGAACTATATGATTCAACATCTTCTTTGTCGCTTTTAAAAGCGGCAACATACTTCGCCTCTGTTATAGAATTCGCCACAGTAACTTGTTTGGAACAATTTCCAACTACCGTGCCACCATATTGTGTATTGCACAAAACCCTTAACTTAAATCAAAAATCGCTTGGAGCATGGATGAAGACTGTGTTGATGTAAGCTTTTACAACGAACTCTTCATGATCTCCGCTTGCGAGAAAACATGTCATCAGTGCTACTATAGTACTCAATGACCCTTTTTCATTGTTGTCCCATGATCAGTACTTTTGATCACTTTGGTATCTATACTCGCAACAACTTTGGGAGTATTGGACATATCTGGTTGTGTTACATACCATGGAATACATGATTAATCCAAACACAAGAGTGTGTGGAATCTCCATCATGTATTTTGCTCATCAGTGTTTTGGGACACCAAGTCTTGCAAAAGCTCTTTCCATGTGACTTCGGCAAGAATCACTCCTTGACGTTTTTAATGCTAAAAGGTTTTAGCATCTTGTCAATATGTATCTTTGCTCAGCCCCATTAGGTAAATCTATCTCCATAGATCATCATGCCTAATATAAAGGCTATTTAGCCCAAGCACTTCATCGAAAAACTATTTTCAAATGAAGTCCTAATTCGTGTCAAGAAATTTATTTCCAATTAACAATGTGTCAAGCACACAACATTTTTTTAGAAATTTTATTATGCTCCCACTTACTTTCTTGAATCATAAGCATCTTCGTTACCCATTGATGAAGTCAAACCCCTTTGACTATTTCATCAAAACACGAAGATTCCAACTCCATTTCGCTCTCTTCTGTCCATTGCTGGAACTCTGAAGTTTGCATACTTACTAGCATCCTCTGGACTGACAAAATACCTTGGACTGTAACACATGCAAGTCCTTGGTTTCATTTCCATCAGATGGAAATCCTATTGTCATCCATTTTTCATATCTCATGATTGAAATATGTATTAATTGCTAGTTCAACCCGAATCGACTTTAAGCATCGCTACGATGAAACAACCTCATCGTAGACAACTCCTTGAACTTGTTATTGCAACAAGTCGAGCTTTATGGATAAAACATTTGTATCCGTATTAGTTTTTAAGTTCCATAAATATTCGTTAGACTCTAAGTCTTCCGAAAGGTGTATCAAGGTTTTAATCTTGAATCACTTATATGGAAACTAACTCGGGTTGTATTGGCATTTAGCCAATTCCGGAGTCAGGGCCCATCAACGCTTCCTTGTGTATCGTAGGTATATTGTTGTCTAACAACAATATCTCATTTGCGCACCTGAGAGGTTTGCACGAGCTTTGCCTACGTGGTTCAGCTGCAAGTTCGACCGAAGTCCATACATTTTATTGTAGAGACTTCCGTATCAGTCGCAGTAGGAAACTCCGGAATCACTTCCAAGGTTCCTTTCCTTCGACCTGATGACGAAGATACTGTTTATCTTGTCGAGTTGCATTATTCTCCCACTCACCTTTTTGAAAGAACCATTTTCTTCAAAAAGCATACCGTTCTTTGTGGCAAACCTTTTACCTCGGCATAGTGAGGGAGGAATACCCAACATTTTGGGATAACCTACAAAGTAGCACTTGTCTGATTTGGAATAGGTTTGTAACCTTTTACACAATCCCCATATTCCAAATGTTAAGAAAAGATATAACATGGTTGGGCGTACCATACCATGGTGTCATTTCAATAGACCCGATAGAGCTCTTTTCAGTGTAAAAGCCGCAGTCTCTAAAGCATCACCTTTTAAAAGGGATAATGGCAAATTTATTTATGTCATCTTTGATCTTACCATGTCATAAATGGTTCGATTACATCTTCACGGACTTCCCACTTGCAGTGGTGTTCCGGGAGGTGCAAGTTATGAAACCCCTTTCACAACTCATCAGACATTCGCTAAACTTGTAACTCAGATATTCCTTTCTGCAATCGAATGTCGATTGCAGAAACATAATTTTCTTGTTACAATAACTTCTACTTCATATTTGAAAACCTTTTGAATGAATTCAAAAGATCCAGACTTACATCTCATCAAGTAAATATCCACATATCTACTTGAGTCATTTCTGAAGATAGATAAATCCACTACTTGCAACAACATTTATTGAACTACATACATCAAAATGTATGATCACCAATAAGTTCTTTGCTCGTTCCTTATGGCCTGTGAACGGAAGTTCAGTCACTTCACTTTTCGGAGGAAAGTTGCAAGTGTTAGATGATTCAAAATCAAACAACTTCAAAATCCATCATAATGGAATTTATCCATGCGGGTTTCTCCAATGTGACGAAATGCAGTGCCACACTTGTGTGATATTCTCTTAGTCTTACGACATTTAGCGTCAGTGTTATGGATGTATCATATTACTATCAATATTCATAACATACATCCCATCTGGATGGAAGCATGGCCCTTCATGTTATTCATAATACTGAACAACAATTGTTCTTTTATGAACAACCCTTTTGCAACAACATTGTGCAAGGGGCTAGAGTGTAAAACTCTAAAATGAATTATGAAAGTAAATCCAGAGATAATATATTATTTATCATTATTCATAACATATATCTCATTCTCAATGAAAGTATGGCCCTTATGTTATTCATAACATCGAACATAAAAAGTTCTATTATGAACAACCTTCTTGCAAGATACCTTATGCAATGGGCTAGAGTTTGTGAAACTCTAAATGAATTATGAAAATAAATACAGACGGTAATACACTGATGGAAGGTATAGTAACATTTACTATGTTCCCTGTGTATACCTAAACCTTATTCCTGGCTAGTCTTTCAGGCCATAGTAGTTCTTACATCGAGTTGCAACAGAATGCAATCGAGCGGGTATCTTTGTGATTAACTCACAATACCCAATAATTAGTGATTAACATGTTTAACCATAATTCCCAAGAACTATATCTTTGACCAGCCTTCTATACATCAAAAACTTGTATGACATTCATACATGAGCTGGATATTCCAGTCTTTTTTTCTTTCTGCCTTTATACTTCTAACAGTTTAACTTTTAGTATTTCTCCTACTCTCAGAAGAAGCATCCAACTCAAGAGTGGCGTTAGCCTCGGACTTCCTAGGCGTGAAAGTTGCACTAACACCCTTCGGACACTTCCTTTCTCTTTAAGTTGTTTGTTTTATTCACCTTTCATCATATGACAGGCGTTCTTCTGGATCCCTCTCTTATCAGTCTAATGCATAGTAAACTCCTTTACTAATAGTTTGCAAACAAACATTGCTTTGGATATCTCATATCTTTTAGCCTTTGTCTGTCTCTGAAAATGATTTTCAGATTCCATGAATATCACATAACTATCCAAACTTTCGAAGTTCGGGTCTCATGGAAGCAAACATTTTGCACTTTGACCGTAATGGAATTCTAGCTTTTGGATCGAAGGACGAGAGTCACATGATCCATAGCATTAGCGAGAGAATACAGAAAGTATGCGATAGGACAAAGTCCTTCTCAGCACTCTTGAGGACAATCCTCACATTACGTTACCAACCGTAAAGTTTTAACCAGATATTCAACAGCTATTCAATTTTAATAGGGAAGGTGGAAACGCGAGCCATTATTCTACAACTATTTTGCAAATCACACTTTAGACAGTGTTCAAAATTAATTGCATGGAGAATTAAACAAGTTAATTCTAAAGTGCGCTCCCACTCAAATCAATATCTCTCATAATTGATTGTGAATGATTCAAGACCCGAGTTTTGATTGTTTGCCATGATGGTAGCATCACAGATGACAAAAATCTCAACCGGTAGGCCAACTTGCCAATCACATCTCTATGTGACTCTTGTTCATCTTTCGATGCGTGTGTTCCAAGCTCATGACTTTCATGCCTGAACGTCAAGACATCCAAGTGATCTCGCTGCAAGGTCTCAACTCACACGCCTCACACATCCCTAAGCGTTCGTACCCATGGTAGCATGTGATACCCCGAAAAGTTAGGTGCCGTGATGGTGCTACACTTGGGAGAACACTAACTACTTGATATTTTTGTGAGAGATCACCCTAATAAAAAGCGACTACCGCGCAATCAAAAAGGGTGCATCATAAGGGATAAACATCTCAGGCAATTCATAATAGCATGATATGGTATAGCCCCTTCTGATGGAGAAGTCTTGTATTTCTTCGTCTTTGGCATTCGCGTCGGTGTTCACCTTTGCGAAGATTGCCACCACCTTGTCGATGCACCAGATAATATTGCTATCTCTATAACTAATAAAATAAGTGCATTACAAAAGGTTGACACGCAGGTCATTTAAAGTGACAATCATATGGCTCCAGCCATCATGCCGAATCATGACACGCAGGTCATGTTAATCAATTTACATCATATAGTCATCTCATACATAATCAAATTATTATGAGAACTGCTATACCACATCATATGCACATGCAAACCCTCTTGCAAAACCAAGTTAGACGTCTCTAATCAGTTCATGCAAAAACTTGTTTTTCGTGGCTTCTAAGGTTTCGAAACAAACCGAAGCTACCAACGTCCATCATCAAGCATGATTATCCAAGTCGCTAGATTAACATTCCGGGGTGTATGAAACACGAGATAATAAAATCTCGAGCCCCATACTGAACTTCGTCATATGCATGACCCCCGTGCAGATCATATCTGCATTGCCCTTTCATTTGCGAAATTTCATCTTTGTTTTTAACTACGGTGGAATTCAATGAACTGTTAGCACTTCGTTGATCAATCAGGATCGCGGATTGTCAGAACATTGAAACTCCACCATGCTATTATCAAGATCAGAAATATGCAAATTCTAGGGAAGCAACAAGAACATCGGGTAACAGATTTCATCTGCTACCCGCACAAATAATTTTTAGCAATAGATCTCATCTACTACCTAATAATATTGTGCAACACCCATACATCTCCATGTATTCTAGATCACAACCTGCATCTACGCATAGCACGGCTCATGATGCCACTGTAGGGTAACGCAGCAGAAAAAAAAAAGTTCCGACCTATGCACCAGCCCAGGACCACTATGGAGACTGCATACAAGGTTTGATCATTTTCGTTACCGACTCGTAGCGCAGCGGAAGTAGAGTCGATGACGATCAGCGATGCAGATCCCCGCAACTAGGATTTACAACCTCCCAACCGCGAGGATGTACTCCCTCATCTGCTCCTCGGACAGCCCTCTGGGAGGCGGTCGAACAGTCCCCGGACGGTGTCGCGGACAGCCCTCGGGAGGACCCACAGAACTCGGACCGTCACTTGGACAGCCCTTCGGAGGCACTCTCGAACAGCCCCTCGGGCACTAAGATCCAAATTACGACCTCTCTACAGAGTTGCACACATACGGTGTCATCTATCCGGCAGGGCTTCGCCGTCCAGAACTAGTTCCCACCGGAACCCAGACAACCTTTCGGCTCTACGAAACTCTTTTCGTGGGAGGGAGAGAGAAGCCAGATCATTGCATGGCATGAGTATGAGAGCAAGGGATGAGTGTGGAGGGCTGCCCCTCCATCTCTATTTATAGGAAATCCCAAGGGGTAGGGTGGTTTTACAATGAAACCCAAAAGTACATGAATGAAGTCCTTCCACCAAGGGCATAGAATTAAACCCAAGGAACAAGAGGGGCTCCATGGTGGAGCCCCAAGTGTGGCCGGCCACACCCCTTGGGGGGCCCCCAAGAGGTCCTCCCAATCCATCCATGTCATTCCTAGATCTTTTGGGATAAAGCCCAAACAAGTGGCTTTCCAAAAAGTAACCCAAAAAGCACTTTCACTATTCACGACGACATTTTTCAGCGTCCGTTCGAACTGAAAATATTTATGTGGGCTTAGAACATTTCCAGTACCCACCATAATAATTTTCAACGTGTTCTGGAACAATTCCAGGTTAGTGATTTCATCTGCGAAAAGCATCTGAAGCGGTTCCGGCAGCTCCGGAACATTTCCGGTTTTCATCTCGGAAAATTCCCAGAAGTTTCCAGAATGATTCTGGCACCCTCCAAGAATTATCAGGCATGCGCCGAAACCAATTTGACTTAGTGGAATACCCCGAAACAACTTTTCAGTTTCACCGGAACTCATCTGGTGACCTCTCTCTGCGGAACTTTTCCGCTGTCCGAAACTTTTTCGGTGATTTTCTCTTAGACTCCCTGTCTAGTATTCAGCAGATAGATGACCCTTAAGCGTGTGACCCTATAGGTTCGGTGAAGTATAGACATGACACGGAACCCTTTCCGATCAATGATCAACATCGGAGCCGTGGACACCCATATTGACCCCTATACCCACACGAATGAATATTCGAGTGAACCTCTAGTTGCCGTGTGCTATTCCTGTTGCTTCGCGATATATTACAAATACCCGAGGTGAGACATGATGGCATCCCCGTGGGTCAACAACTTGTCCACTATGCCAGTTACCTCGTTACCGGTATTTGTTCTCTTTTCTCGTTACCGTGTTCCGGCATCCCCGTGATCAAATCACAAAGTGTCTGGCCAGACGATGATGGATACCGTAACACCGAGAGGGCCCATAGATATCTCTCCAACATCGGAGGAGCAAGTCCCAATCTTGAGCTATCAAGTTACTTGACATACTTTTCCATGAACCCGTAAGCCGCCGTAATAGCCACCCATTTACGGATGACGTTTAACAAACCCCAAAGTTCATGAAGCAAGCATGAAGAAACTCGATACTCTCATGGTCTAAGGAATCATGCAAACATTAACCATCTCTGTGTTATTAACCATTAACTTGTGACGAATGTATCTCATAGCATAACATCAATTCGGGTCGATTCAACACAAATGTTCTTCTAACATTGTGCCCTCAAAGTTGCTGGCATAGACATGCCCATGATCAGGAAAACAGAACCATCATGCAACACTTGAGCTAGTCTTAGAGGCCAGACTAGGAATACATTTTACCGTTTATTATTCCACACATGCATATGAGTCTTCCTCCGAGCCTCGTTTTGTTTGTAGACTCGAGAACCATAGTAGTTATAGCATGGAACATAAACCTAATTATGAACAGGGAGATAAATAATAACATTTATTATTGCCTCTAGGGCATATCTCCTACATTAAGAAGGCTAGCACAAACAACCACTCTAGATCGAAAGGCGAAGGCCTCCTGCCTAGGGCCTCCGATCCTACTTCTGGTCGGCTGGCTCGATCCAGTATTAAGTGCCGTCTGGGCCCTCTGGTAGTAAGCTCCTGCGGTGGCATCTGGCTCCTGGGCTCCATCGTCTGAGGTAACATCAAAAGGGGTATGGGGAAAAGAGGTAGCAAAGCAACCGTGAGTACTCATCCGAAGTACTCAGCAAGCAAGGATCTACACTACATATGCAACATTATCAAAGAAAGGCTGTATATGTGGACTGGGTTGCAGAAATACCAGAATAGAGAGAAGACCTAGTCCTATCGAAGACTAGCATCTTCATGAAGCCACCATCTTGCAACAATTAGAAGAGTACAGAAAAGCATTTTATTAAGCAAGCATGTTGAGACAAAGCCTAGAGATCCTTCCTCGACTCCTTGCGAGAAAGCGATCCCGGAGCTTCAATTAATTAAACAAGTATCCAGTTCAAGTAATAGATCGGGATACCAAACTGAGCGTCCTGTTACCGTGGACACGGCTATTCGAATAGATCACTTCCCTGCAGGGGTGCACTACTGTTACCCAACACGCTCGAACACCTCTGGTCGGACACACTTGCTGGGTAATGCCCGGCCTCGGGAGATCGACATGAAGCAGCGCCCTACCTAGGCTCAGCAGAGAGGTCAACACGCCGGACTAACCTATGCACCCAGGGGTCTTGGGCCATCGCCCCGGGCGCTCCTGTGCGTTGCAAGACTGGCCGGGGAGCAGGCGCGACGCTGAACTCATCAGTGAAGTATCCAGCCCAACGCCAACAATCAGCCCGCACGGTGAACTGTGACGTCTGATGAGCTTTCGGGAGAAATGTACGATGTAGAGGGCCCCATAACCATTATCCCATGTGGTGGTAGTGCGTATAGGCCATTGGCCAACTCAGATCAATTACCCAAATCCGTTAGGCGTATTTAATAACTCGCGGAGACGATCAGAATTTCTGATGCTCCGCCACAATATCCCTCTCAGGTGCCCTCCTGGCAAACCCGACTGCATAATTTCCCCGCGGGTACCCCTCAGGGTCGACCCGCCTGCGACAAAGGTCAAAGTAACCGTGTGGTTATAACATCAAGGGGGAAACCCCGAGGAATCACCCTCGGTGAATTCCACTCGATGAAATCATCAAGGTGAACATAGGAGGAATCACCCTCGAGGTTCACACTTGAGGGGTTGCACGACAGAGACGTATCGTGACTGGTTAAGGAGGAATCACCCTCGATGACCACGACCGAACAGCTACACTGCAAAGTTATCATTAGGAGTGCGTTACGAGGTATCACCCTCGGCACGCGATAGTAACTATGCAGAGTCGTACAACAAAGGGGGGGAGGGGGTGAAGTGAGGTGTCGATGTCTGGTCGTCGATCACGTTGATCGAGTCGTCGATGATGAAGCAGAGGCAACAAGGACAAGGTGGGGGTCACTGATGGAAGACTAACCAACCTATACTAAGCAGTTTAGGTTAAGCAGGTAGGTATCAATCAACAGGTTACAAAAAGCAGGCTATGCATCAGGATAGGAGCAATCCATTACAGTAGCAAAATCTAATGCAAGCATGAGAGAATGGAATGGGCGATATCGGATTGTTCGGGGGGGGGGGGGGGGGGGGCTTGCCCTGGAAGCTCTGCTGAGAGGGGCTGGTCATCAGAAGGCTGCTCGTCCGGAGCGTAGTCGTACTCTGCTGCGTCGACATCGGTCTCGGCGTCTATTGAGAGAGAAGTAGGGGGAAAGAAACAATAAATTCACGGCAAAATGCAGACAATATGCATGACACGCCTAAATGATATGCAGAGGTGTTCTACTGCCTAACTAGATGATTTAGTTAATTTAGGAATTTATTTGGATTTATTTTATTAAAGTTGTGCACTATTCATTTATCGAAATCAGTCTAAAAGTTCCATGTTCAGGTAGTTAGGGGTATCTGACAGCAATACGAAGGGCGTATTCAGATTTGTCTTGGTGTTCTAAGCAACTTTCATGTACAAAGTATTTTCATCCGAGCTATGGTTTATTTTATATGATTTTCTAAAGTTTTAATCATTTTCTGAATTTATTTAGTTGTTTTAAATCAACATTATCCAAAATAGTAATTGATGATGTCATCATGACATCACGCTGATGTCAGCAGGTCAACAGTGCGGCTGACCAGGTCAAACCTGACCAGTGGGTCCAGTGGGACCCACCTGTCATAGGGACAGAGGCTAAATAGGATTTGTTTTAAACTAATTAGGATTAATTAAGTGTGGGCCCCATTAGTCAGTGACAGATTAGTGCTTTAATTAACTAACAAATTAATTAACAAATTTATTTATTTATAAAATCATTTTAAACCGCGCGGGACCGACATGTCAGCGGGCGGGGCCGCGCTGACCAAGTCAATTGGGCCCAGTGGGTCCCTTTGTCAGCGGCACAGAGGCGGGGCCCGCGGTGCCAGGTGGCAGCCACGTTGGCACCGGCCACCAGAGTGCGCCGGCGAGCCCGAGCACGACGCTTAACTCCGGCGAGCCCGGGTTTCTCCTGGGGTGCATCAAATCGGGCGCGGTTTGGCTCTCTGGAACGAGCAGTTCACGCCGCGCCCGATGGTGGGGTTCACGGTGGCTGGGGTGGCCGGAACAGGGCAGTGCAACAACGACGGGCGGTGCTCGGTTTGGTTGCTACGGGGCGCGCGCGATCGAAGCAAGTGGCTAGGTGAGGCCTACTCGATGCGACGAGCAAGATGGGCATGAGCCCGGGACCATTTGGTCACCGGAGCTTTGCTGGCGACGAGCTCAGGCGGTGGTGGGTTCGGCCATGGCGGGGGCGACGGCTACGAGCGAGGCAAAGAGCAGGGAGAGGAGGGGATCGACGCGGGGGCTCACCGCGGTCCTGCAGGTGTGCTAGAGTGTGCTCGGGGAGGCTCGACGGCGGCGAATCGACGGCGGCGATGCAGGTGGCCGAAGGTGGAAGACGACGACGTTCCTGGCGATGGAGGGGTCCTCTGCTTCGGCTCGTTGGCGCAGGCGACGTAGCGGAGCTCGGCGGTGATGCTGGACTCGGCGGAGCAGCGAGGCGGAGGCGGTGGCTACGCGGGCGGCGGAGCAACGGTGAAGGCCGCGTCGGTCATGGCGGAGAGCGAGCGAGGGAGGGGGAAAGTGAGGCGAGGGAGATGCCAGGGGGTCGCGGGGCTCGCCCTTATCCACCACGAGCGCGGCGACGCGCTGTCGAGCGGTGAGTAGGGGGGGCCAGGTTGCGTGCGCGCGTGCGTGCGCTGAGTGTTCGACAGCGGCCGCGGGTGAACAGTGCGAGGTGGGAGGAGGTGCGGGGTGGGCTGGGCCGGCGCTGTAGCCACTTAGGCCCAGCCGTTGCGGGCCTTTTTCTTTTTCTTCTTTTCTTTTCTGTTTTCTTTTGTTTTGCAAATTCTTAGGCCACTAAATGACTTTTACAAAATGTGTGTCTTAGCTCATAAATTGCAGTGCATTATACTCTATCTCCAAAAACTAGTTTGGGAAAATATAATTTCATATTTAACTTAGATTAAATAAAAGATTATTAAATGTTGCTGTTTGCCACTATTTGAGGTTGCTAGGGGCACTTAACTAATCCCATTGATGTTGGTTACAATTTTATAATTGCCTCTGAATTATTTGTTATTTAATGAATATTTTAGTTCCTGGATTTGAAAAACTTTTATTTTCACTTTAAATTAATTTGAAGTTTGAATTAGGAGTTTGAAATGCAATATGATGACTAGGCACTGTTAAACTTACTGACATGGCATTAACTAAAGGTGATCACTGTGGTTAATTACATGGGGTGTTACATTGGTAGGCTTGACGTAGATCTCCCCGGCAACGGCGCCAGAAATTCTTCCTGCTACTTCTTGAGCTTGCGTTGGTTTTTTCCTTGAAGAGGAAAGGGTGATGCAGCACAGTAGAGGTAAGTATTTCCCTCAGTTAAGAACCAAGGTATCAATCCAGGAGGAGAAGAACGCACAAATCACCAACACCTGAACAAACAATCAAACACTTGCACCCAACGCGATAAAGGGGTTGTCAATCCCTTCACGGTCAATTGCAAAGGTGAGATCTGATAGAGATAGATAAATAAAAGATAAAATATTTTTGGGTTTTTTGGTATATAGATCTGAAAATAAAAGATTGCAAAATAGTAGATCGGAAAGTAATATGATGGAAAATAGACCCGGGGGCCATAGGTTTCACTAGAGGCTTCTCTCATGAAGGCAAATAATACGGTGGATGAACAAATTACTGTCGAGCATTTGATAGAAAAGCGCAAAATTATGACGATATCCAAGGCAATGATTATGCATATAGGCATCACATCCGTGTCAAGTAGACCGACTCCTGCCTGCATCTACTACTATTACTCCACACATCGACCGCTATCCAGCATGCATCTAGAGTATTAAGTTCATAAAGAACGGAGTAACGCATTAAGTAAGATGACATGATGTAGAGGAATTAACTCAAGCAATATGATGAAAACCCCATCTTTTTATCCTCGATGGTAACAATGCAATACGTATCTCGCTACCCCTACTTTGTCACTGGGTGAAATCACGCAAGATTGAACCCAAAGCTAAGCACCTCTCCCATTGCAAGAAAAACCAATATAGTTGGCAAAACCAAACCGATAATTCGAAAAGAAATACAAAGATATTAAATCATGCATAAAAGAATTCAGAGAAGATTCAAATAATATTCATAGATAAGCTGATCATAAATCCACAATTCATCGGATCTCGACAAACACACTGCAAAAGAAGATTACACCGGATAGATCTCCAAGAACATCAAGGAGAACGTTGTATTGAGAATCAAAGAAAGATAAGAAGTCATCTAGCTACTAGCTATGGACACGTAGGTATGAGGTAAACTACTCACGCATCATCGGAAGGGCAATGGAGTTGATGTAGAAGCCTTTCGTGATCGATCCCCCCTCCGGCGGGATGACGGAAAAGGCCCCAAGATGGGATCTCATAGGAACACAAGGTTGCAGCGGTGGAAAAGTGTTTTCGTGGATGCCTCTGGTGGCTCTGGAATATTTTTGAATATATAGGAGGAAGAGCTAGGTCAGGGGAGTCCCAAGGGGCCCGCAAGGTAGGGGGCGCGCCCTCCACCCTTGTCGCCGCCTCGTAGCTCTTATGACATGGACTCCAAGTCCCCTGGGTGTCTTCTGGTCCAAGAAAAAGCATTGTGAAATTTTATTCCATTTGAACTCCGTTTGGTATTCCTTTTCTGCGAGGCTCAAAAACAAGGAAAAACAGAAATTGGCACTGGGCTCTAGGTTAATAAGTTAGTCCCAAAAATAATATAAAATACCATATTGATGCATATAAAACATCCAAAACAGATAATATAATAGCATGGAACAATAAAAAATTATAGATACGTTGGAGACGTATCAGCCTTATACGCACTAACCGCCACATGGGACAAGATATGGGCAACCGGCGTCGTAGTATCAGCCGAAGCTTTCCAGACGTCAGCGACTTAGTGGCGCGCACTGGGTTGGACTGGAACGTCTGCACTTGTATAAGGGGGCTAGGTCTGCTCACCGGCCGCGTTCGCAACATGCGGGAGTGCAAAGGGCGATGGGCCCAAGACCCCTGCGCGCTTAGGATTTAGACCGGCGTGCTGACCTCTCTGTTGGGCCTAGGTAGGGCTGCGACGTGTTGGTCTTTCAAGGCCGGGCATGACCCAGGAAAGTGTGTGTAGCCAGAGGGATCAAGCGTGTCGGGTAATGTGGTGCACCCCTGCAGGGAAGATTTTGATCTATTCGAATAGCCGTGTCCACGGTAACAGGACGACCCGGAGTTGTATTCCGACCTTATGACAACTTGAACCGGATACTTAATAAAACACACCCAGATAAGTTCCAGAGACAACCCGGTGATCGCTCTCTCACAGGGTGACGAGGAGAGGATCGCCGGGTAGGATTATGCTATGCGATGTCATTTGCTACTATACTTGCTACTCTCTTCTACATGCTGCAAGATGGAGGCTGCCAGAAGCGTAGTCTTCGATAGGACTAGCTTCTCCCCCTCTTATTCTGGCATTCTGCAGTTCAGTCCACATATATTACCCATTTCATTGATACCGATGCATATGTAGTGTAGATCCTTGCTTGTGAGTACTTTGGATGAGTACTCACGGTTGCTTTGCTCCCTCTTTTTCCCCTTTTCCATTCTTCTTGGACGCCGCAACCAGATGCTAGAGCCCCGGAGCCAGATGCCACCTTCGATGACTCCTACTACACCGAGGGTACCTACTACTACGTGCAGGCCGCCGACGACCAGGAGTAGTTAGGAGGATCCCAGGCAGGAGGCCTGCGCCTCTTCGATCTGTATCCATGTTTGTGCTAGCCATCTTATGGCACCTTGTTTAACTTATGTCTGTACTCAGATATTGTTGTTTCCGCTGACTCGTTTATGTTCGAGCACTTGTATTCGAGCCCTCGAGGCCCCTGGCTTGTAATATGATGCTTGTATGACTTATTTTTTTAGAGTTGTGTTGTGATATCTTCCAGTGAGTCCCTGATCTTAATTGTATACGTTTGCGTGTATGATTAGTGTACGATTGAATCAGGGGTGTCACACCTGGGCAGAAGCAATCTAGGGCTCCGGCGGAGCTGTTCTGCCGGGGAATCTTCCCTCCGGGAGGGGAAAATCGAACCCATCGTCATCACCAACGATCCTCTCATCGAGAGGGGGTTAATCTCCATCAATATTTTCACCAGCACCATCTCCTGTCAAACCCTAGTTCATCTCTTGTATCCGATCTTTATCTCAAAACCTCAGATTGGTACCTGTGGGTTGCTAGTAGTGTTGATTACTCCTTGTAGTGGATGCTAGTTGGTTTATTCGGTGGAAGATCATATGTTCAGATCCTTAATGATTTTTATTACCCCTCTGATTATGAACATGAATATGCTTTGTGAGTAGTTACATTTGTTTCTGAGGACATGGGAGAAGTCTTGTTATAAGTAATCATGTGAATTTGGTATTCGTTCGATATTTTGATGAGGTGTATGTTGTCTTTCCTCTAGTGGTGTTATGTGAACGTCGACTACATGACACTTCACCATGATTTGGGCCTAGGGGAAGGCATTGAGAAGTAATAAGTAGATGATGGATTGCTAGAGTGACAGAAGCTTAAACCCTAGTTTATGCGTTGCTTCGTAAGGGGCTGATTTGGATCCATATGTTTCATGCTATGGTTAGATTTATCTTAATTCTTCTTTCGTAGTTGTGGATGCTTGCGAGAGGGTTAATCATAAGTGGGAGGCTTGTCCAAATAAGACAGCACCCAAGCACCGGTCCACCCACATATCAAATTATCAAAGTAACGAACACGAATCATATGAGCATGACAAAATTAGCTTGACAATAATTTCCATGTGTCCTCGGGAGCGCTTTGCTTTATATAAGAGTTTGTCCAGGCTTGTCCTTTGCTACAAAAAGGATTGGGCTACCTTGCTGCACCTTTGTTACACTTGTTGCTTGTTACCCGTTACAAATTATCTTATCACAAAACTATCTATTAACGATAATTTCAGTGCTTGCAGAGAATACCTTGCTGAAAACCGCTTGTCATTTCCTTCTGTTCGTCGTTGGGTTCGACACTCTTACTTATCGAAAGGACTACGATAGATCCCCTGTACTTATGGGTCATCAACGTCTTCACAGCAGCGCCCACCAAAGGATCCAAGACGCAAATCCCCGCACACAAAACCTTTGTCTTATCGCCACCTTCGTCCGCGTCGCAAAGGATCCAACGACTCATGAAACGAGGCGTTCATCAGCGTAGACCATGACTGGCACCAGGACCACCATCGAAGCCCACCAAATTCTGTCAATTGCCCCCTACACATAGAATTTTTTTTGCAAGGAAAACAGAAGCTTATATTAACTTAGGGTGGGATGTTTCTCATACACAACTTCACAGTCTCCTTCGTACCCGAGCCTAGTCACACCGCCGTACGTGGAGTACTACGTCCGTAAGCCACAAGGCTATGACTAACTTTATTCTACGAGCGACTAACTAAGCTTAATACAACCTCTCTTTCAGACATCAGGGACTGAATCTCACGTACTACAGCCATATATCTTGAACGATCACCTTGTTGCGACCGGATCATCGCAATTGCCTCGGAGCAGTCCATCTCCAAAACAACAGGTAGCTGGGACCTATGGAGCGCCAGGTCCAGGCCTTCTTTGCATGCAGACAATTCAGCTTCTAGAGCGCGGGTGCAAGCAATGCAGTTCCCTGCAAGCAGAGAAAATAATCTTGCCCTCCTAATCGCGTAGGATCATGCCACACCCAGCCTGGGCATTGGCTTCGACGAAACTCCCATCCGAATTTAGCTTGACCCAACCTGCTGGTGGTTTACACCAGCGCTGTTCCTCCCTGGATCTCATCCGCTGTGTATGTAACTAGCGCTGAAGATGCGCGGCGCACGCCGCGCCCGTGGCAAGCCTCGCTTATATTTTGGATAAATATTTTTATTTTTATTTTTATTGAATGCATGTCTTTTTTCATGTTTAGTTGGTTGGACTTGTTTTGTTTTATTTGGGTTTTATAGGAAGGAAAGGAGGTGTAGGTTCATCTTGGCAAGGTTCATTGGTGCAATATGTTTATTTATAACACGTTTACATCCGTTGTAGTTGTTATTTTTGTCCTTGCGTGTAGAAATGCTTGTCTTGTTTTTTGTATAGAGCGGCAAAGACCATTACCGGTCCCGTCCATTCCGTGTTTTTTGTATAGAACGAAAGTGTTTCAAGGATCATGATATTGAAGTTTTGAACGAACCGTGATTTATTTATGTCAAAGAGTTAAATAATACATGTGCGGTGTAGAACAAATTATTCTAAGTACGGTGCAATATTTTTTTGAGTAATATGGTTCAACAAATTGAAAACCTTTTTTGTTTTCTGCGTGTGGGTAAATCATTAGTGTTTTGCCTTTTTTGTCCTTGTGAAATTTCTTCAGCATGCATGTGAGGTCGGGCGACATTCAATAAGGGAAGCAGATTATTTGGAGCACTTGTGAAATTTCTGTTCACGTAAATGAATAGTGTTTTTTTTTGTTCCGGTTTATTTGGGTGTGTTGTTTTAGTTTAAAATTCATTTACTGTTTCAGTTATATGGTTCGTGTGGGTTAATGTTTTTGGTTTATTTAGGTGTTGTTCCGTTTTACTGGTTTTATTGTTCCGGATTATTCGAGGTTATTGTTATGGTTTATTCGGGTGTTTGTTTCGGTTAGTAGTCCTGAGTTCATTTCGATAATGTCCGGTTTTTGTTCGGGTATTTGTTAGTAGATACTGTTTCGGTTTATGGTTCGGGTGGGGTTCGTGTGGAGTAATGTTTTCGGTTTATTTAGGTGTTGTTCCGTTTTACTGGTTTTATTGCTCCGGATTATTCAAGATTGTTGTTTTCGTTTATTTGGGCTACTGTTTCGGTTAGTAGTCCTGAGTTCATTCCGATAATGTTTGGTTTTTGTTCGGATATTTGTTAGTAGATACTGTTTCGGTTTATGGTTCGTGTGGGTTATTGTTTTTGGTTTATTTAGGTGTTGTTCCGTTTCACTGATTTTATTGCTTCAGGTCTGGGGAGGAGGAATTCCAATTTTTTATTTGGTTTTTTTCTTATGTATTTCTGTCCACGTGAATGCGTAGTGTTTTTTTTAGTTGTTTCTGTTTATTCGGGTGTATTGTTTTGGTTTAAAATTCGTAATGTCCGGTTTTTGTTCGAGTATTTGTTAGTAGATACTTTTTCGGTTTATGGTTCGGATGGGGCTCATGTGGGTTAATGTTTTCGGTTTATTTAGGCGTTGTTCCGTTTTACTGGTTTTATTGCTCCGGATTATTCGAGATTGTTGTTTCGGTTTATTTGGGCTATTGTTTCGGTTAGTAGTTCTGAGTTCATTCCGATAATGTCCGGTTTTTGTTCGGCTATTTGTTAGTAGATACTGTTTCAGTTTATGGTTCGTGTGGGTTAATATTTTGGTTTATTTGGGTATTGTTTCGTTTCACTGATTTTATTGCTTCAGGTCTAGGGAGGAGGTCCAGGTTTTTTGGTTTTTTTTCTTATGTATTTCTGTTCACGTGAATGCGTAGTGTTTTTTTTAGTTGTTTCGGTTTATTCGGGTGTATTGTTTTGGTTTAAAATTCGGTTACTGTTTCAGTTTTATGACTCGTGGGGGTTAATGTTTTCGGTTTATTCAGGTGTTGTTCTGTCTCGCAGATTTTATTGCTCCGGATTATTCGGAGTTGTTGTTTCGGTTTATTTGGCCTATTATTTTGGTTAGTAGTTCCGAGTTTATTCGGAAAATGTTCAGTTATTGTTCGGGTATTTGTTAGTGCATTTTTAATTGTTGTTGCGTTATAAAAAAGGTATTTTTTTCACGGATTACTGTTTGTGCAAATATACAATTCCGGCCTACTGTTTTTGTGCTTTGTTAACACTATCATCGGAAAGAATTAGGAGACGATTGAGAAGGCTGCTTGGTACGCTGGTGTTGTGCATCGGTACGTCGGTGTCGAGAAATAATGTATAAAAAATTCTAAATCCTAACTTTTTATATAAGGACGTAAGGGTGAAGGAAGGGGAGAAAAATGATGTGTAAAATATACTTTTTTTAAAAAGAAATTGCATATTTTTTCCTCCATGAAAGTTTTTTTAATACTGTTCATAGCAGGCACTGTTCATGAGAGGGTACTGTTTTCACATGCATGTACTGTCCACCAGAGAGTATTGTTTCACCAGAGAGTAATGTTCATACGACGTACTGTTCTTTCGTATATAGTGTTCATTGCATCGACGTTGCCGTGGAATACAAATAGTACCATCTCGAAAAAAATTCAAAAAACCACAAAAATCAGTTCGCTCCCGCTTTAGTTATAGTACTTTCGGAAAATGTCCAGTTATTGTTCGAATATTTGTTAGTGCACTTTTAATTGTTGTTGCGTTGTAAAAAAAGGCATTTTTTTCACGGATTACCTTTCGTACAAATATACAATTTTGGCCTACTGCTTTTGTGCTTTGTTAACACTATCGTCGGAAAGAATTAGTAGACGATTGAGACGGCTGCTTGGTACGCTGGTATTGTGTATCGGTACGTCGATGTCGAGAAATGATGTATAGAAAATTCTAAATCCTAACTTTCTATATAAGGACGTGAGGGTGAAGGAAGAGGAGAGAAATGATGTGTAAAATATAATTTAAAAAAAAGAAATTACATATTTTTTTCTCTGGGAAAGTTTTTTAAGACTGTTCGTAAAGTTCACTGTTTATACATGTGCTGTTCAAGTGCACTTACTGCTCACCAGGTACTACTGTTCATACATACGTACTGTTCATTCATATATACTGTTCATTGGAGTCAACGTTGCCGTGAAATACGAACAGTACCATCTTGAAAAAAATTCAAAAAAACCACAAAAATCAGATCGCTCCCGTTTTAGTTATAGTGTATATATATATATATATATATATATATATATATATATATATATATATATATACTTATATAGGCTGCACGTGAGCTGATTGTGTCCTAATCACCATCTTGCCTTTAGTCATATCTCCTTGCGGATGCTCCCTAATACACAACAGAGAAGAAGTGTAGCTGTTCAAGAATCTGAAGGAGGCTTCCGTGTGTGGCGGCTCCTTATCATGTGTGATCTCGTTACGAACATGCCAAGCTCGCCAAAAGGTCATGAGCACCACCATGCAGACAGTATCTGACAGGGGTTCCAGCACATCGAACAACCATTCTGGCCCCGTGTTCCTGACGGCGTGAATGTCCGGTAGCGGCCACTCTCTCGCCATAGCTTCTTGGCACGTGGGCATCTACACATCGCATGGAATTCATCCTGGCGTTCCATACCACAAAGAGTGTAGGAATAAGCCATGGCGAGGCACTTTGTCTGATCATAGTCTGGGTAGCATCCGAGTAGCATCCGTATGTTGGATGGTCTGGGCATAGTCCGACTTGAGTCTGACTAGTGTATAGGCCAGGTGTGTGTGCGTGTGTGTCCACGCGTTCGAGCGCATGGGCCGTTGCGTGTAGGCGAGATGCTAGGAGGGTTGACCGCGTCAGGCGCTGGACTCGGGATCATGGCGACTGCGTTCGTGCGCGTCGGGCGCGTGATCCAGGGAGCGCGGGACGTGGGGGAGTGCGTGCGTCGAGTGCGTAGGAGCGAGGCGTGGCGCGTACGTGCGCGCGGGTATAAAGCCTGCTCCAGACTCCTGTGTAGCTCGCCTGGGGTGAACTGAGTTCGTGCTCAGGGAAAAGAAATACACGCCGTTCGTGCGGCGGGCGGAGTACGTGCTCCGGGAAACACCTGTGTCCTGCGTCCTTCCTTCTTCCTTCACCTTCCTCTTCGTTGTGTCAGAGAGAGAACGAGCGGGAGGTGCAGCGCGAGAGAGGAAGACAGAGGCCGCGGTTCCAACAAAGAGGACATATATTAGTGGGTTCCAAATTTCTTGAGCATTTATTTGACCAAGTAGCAAGAGAGTTCGACACCAGCCGCCATGCGAAGACGCGTACCTTAGGGGGACCAGGGCACCCCCATATGGTCTTCCAGATGGCGCGACGACCATCCGGTGCCCTGCTAGATGCGCTCGCGAATGGACGTTCGTGCTCGTCCATCGCGAAGCGGTACGCGGATCGAACGGTGAAGATGTCGTTCTTTTCCGGAGCCCATGCAAGGATATCGTCGGCAAGGCGTGGGGGCGTCCTTATGTTCCTGATGATGTTTACATCAGCAGGATGAAAGTGTCGGTGGAGGAGGTCCATACGCCATGCGCCTCGCTCATCGAGTAGCTCGGCCATGCGCCGTAGTCTGCAAGTACCTTGGGCGGAAATCAGATCGCCTGACGGAGCCTGAGGCAGCCATCTGTCTCGCCAGATACGTATGTTCTGGCCATTTCCCACACGCCACACCAACCCCTTCTTGAGGAGCTCGAGCCCGTACTCAATAGCCTGCCAAGCTGACGAGGCATTCCCAGAAAACACCGTGTCCTCGAGGCGTCCCTCTGGATAGTAGCGAGCTTTGAGAACCTGCGCACAAAGACTATTTGGATTAGTTAGGAGACGCCATGCTTGTCGAGCAAGCAGCGCCTGGTTGAAGACCCTGAAAATCTCTGAATCCCAGTCCTCCTCTCATTTTATGTGACATGATACATGGCCAAGATATCAAATGAGTTTTCCTCTTCCCTTTTGAAGCGCCCCACCAGAAATTCCGAACCATTCCGTTTAAGTCATCACAGACCGACATAGGCTGTTTAAACACACCCATCATGTATGTCGGGATTGCCCGGGCAACCGCCTTGATCATAGTTTCCTTTCTTGCTAGAGACAGTGTATCCCCCCACGCAATGATGCGCTTTGTAAGACGTGCCTGTAAATTCTGGAATTTACCTTTTGACATCCTTCCTTCCTATGTTGGTAATCCCAAGTATTTCTTCTAAAAAGTGGACATCTGAACCAGCAAGGCTGTACAGACATGTTCCTGGTCAGCCACCAAACATGACTTACCGAATATAGCGCCGGCAAGCCTCCAAGGGGCGCTATTTTCTGGAGATGCTCTAAATTGGGCTCTGCTTGTGTGGTGCTCCCTCTAAATTTGATCCGGCAAATTCTTCGCATGGCGCTTGTGCTCGCCAGATAGCCGCATGGTGTATGTCCATTGACTCTAGTCGACGTTTTCACGGCAGCACCCACCAAAGGATCCAAGACGCAAATCCCCGCACACAAAACCTTTGTCTTCTCGCCACCTTCGTCCGCGTCGCAAAGGATCCAACGACTCATGAAACGAGGCGTCCAGCAGTGTAGACCATGACTGGTGCCAGGACCACCATCGAAGCCCACCAAATTATGTCAATTGCCCCCTACACATAGATTTGTCACTATTTATAGTCTTACTATAAGATGCACTGATATTGTTCAATACTTACTCCGTCCTTGAGGGTGTGTTTGGTTGGGGAACCAACTGTTATAGAATGAAATGGTTCCATTCCAGAGGAACGGGTCCATTCCGTTCCTGTGTTTGGTAGGAGCAAAAGAGAGGAACGGGTTGGTTCCGTTCCGGTGTTTGGTTGGAAGCACAGAATGGAAAATGGAATGACATAAATTTCTAAATTTCGGCAGCATATCATTTGTATTTTCAAGAAAGACAACATAACAATATATATTGACAAGCTTAACATATAAATGACAACACATAAAACACAGTTTTCAACAAGGTGCACATAGTTAACACATTTGACAGCCATACATGTGTAGTTCACATACGAAATTTCCAAAAGCAAGCAAAGTGTAATAGAGCCATACATGTCCAAGTCATACTTGACAGCCACACATGTCTAGTTCACGTACGAAGCTCTCCAAAAGCAACCAAAGTGCACTAGAAGCATACGTGTCAAGTTCACATACTTGACAACCATACAACCATATCGAATTTAGAAGTTCTTCTTGACATACCTACTCACCCAAACAGACTTGTTGGTTTGGGAAAGTTTCATGAAGGCTCTTGCACTCTTTGGGTTGTCCACAAGATGCGCATAGTAGTGGGCTACGTGCTCTTCATCAAAATCTGGCAATGTGGAGACTACATCCCAAAGGTCATCAGGTATGTCATCATCATCTCCACTAGACTTCACAAGCGCATCGGCCACAAGTTTGAACCCATCTTTGAGAATTAAACTAAGTGGATCCTTAGGAACATGCTTTACCTTAGCCTTCTTTTTTGGTGGTGCTTTCGGGACAGACTCACCAACATTTGGTGACGTGTTGACCTCACCGTTCTCCTCGTCTTCGAGATCATTGGAAAGAAGATCATTGCCAGATCTGGCATTCAGCCCCTTGGCCCCAATTGTCCCATAAATGGCAGCCATGGCATGATAGTGCTCAATTGGGGTATTCAAGAAGGGGGCATCAGCTTTATGAGTCTACAAACATTGTGCAAAATTATTAGCATAATGCAAACATAAAACGACATCAGATTTGTGGGGTGAGAAGCATACCATACAATGCCCTGCATAGTGCTCCTTGCTGAGCCTAATTGTGCAAGTATCTTCATCCCATAGAGCTCCACTTAAATTCTTCAAATTGACAACCTTTGTCCAAATCTTCCTCCACTTCTTGAGATGGTTTTTGACTTGCTCTCCGGTGACAGAAAGCTTGAATTGCTCGTTCAAAACAGCAGCACATTGTCTATGATGCACATCCCTGAATCCACTTGACATTCTCTTCCCATCAGCAACAAGACCAGGCAAAAAACCAAGCATGGTTTTTGTCATGGCATTGGTCCAAACAATGATCCCAACTCTCCCGGAGTTCCCACTTGCAGCTTCAACACTCTCCATTTCTGTCCAGACAATAAAAGATACAATCTGTCTAGCCATCAAATAAATTCAAATGTAGTTGCATAAACATGACAAATACATGATTCAAATTTAGTAAATGATACAATCTGTCTAGCCATCAAATAAATTCAAATGTAGTTGCATAAACATCACAAATACATGGTTCAAATTTAGTAAATGATACAATCTGTCCAGCTATCAAATAAATTCAAATGTAGTTGCATAAACATCACAAATACATGGTTCAAATACATGGAGTGTGCCACACTCATAGATTAGCATAAATTAGTTGTCTATCTTCCCACATTTGGGCTGCCATTTGTATCCTACGGTCTACCACGGCCCTAACGTCACTTGCTTGTTGCCTTGATGTTCGAATTGGTTGGGTGGTCCATGTCACTTCCGGTATAATAAATTCATCAATCCCTTGTGACAGTGCATAATTATGAAGAATACAACAAGCTATAACAATGTCAACTTGCACCGGGAAAGAGAAGAATGGTTTGGCATCATCTAAAATTTTGAAGCGCCTCTTCAGAGATCCAAAAGCCCTCTCTACCGTCACCCGTAGAGATGAGTGCCTAAGGTTGAACAGCTCCCTATCATTTTGGACCGGATTGTTGCCCCACTCGTTCAAATGGTACCTCACACCACGAAAAGGGGGCAAGAACCCAGGCTTTGCTCCATAGCCAGCATCAACTAGGTAGAACTTTCCTAAAAAAACAATAATTGGTGACAATGGTTCTTGTAAGGTAATAACAAATGGACAATTTTCTATCGTAGGCAACTTCTTACCCGGTGGTACTTGTAAGCCCCTCTCACGCGTTAATGCATCAGCTAAAACAGTAGCATCATATGCTGACCCTTCCCAACCAGCTAACACATATGTGAAGCGTAGATCAAAATCTACTGCTGCCATCACATTTTGAGTGGTGAAGGCCTTCCTACCCCGAAAAGAATGCTCCACATCTTTGGTAACACCTGCTCGCACATGTGTACCATCGATAGCTCCAATACAATCCTATATAGTGACAGGTATTAATAAACGGCATATCATATAGCCTAGATAGCTAACGAATAGTTTCTGAATTTACCTTAAAATATGGGTCAAATCGATGATTTCCTGCAATTTTTGTGGGGGTCTCCAATGATGGTGGCGTTATGTAATCATTACGAAGCTCGCCTATGGCATGGAGAACCTTTCTAAAATAGATGCTGGTTGTGCCGTATGATCTACAATAATTGGCTGAAATAACCCTATTCCGAAGGTTATGCCCAATTGTATGCAAAAACATCGCTAATTGTTGCTCCATGCTAAGATGTGGACTGTCTTCTAGCAATTCGCGACCCCTCAGTATGCCACACAAGCGAAAGAACGCAGCTCTTTCAAACCTTAACATGTTTTTACATAACACATCGCTTTGCCAAATTTTTTGATCTAGATAATCATATCTGATTCGATCTCTTTCATGCATTGGGCCATATGTAATACGTGCTCTTCTCTTCCTTATTATAGCTCGAACAATGACTGCAATTGCAGCAAGTGTGACAAAAACAGCGGCTCCCCTAACCATCCTTTTTCTTTTGTTCATCTTCTTGACCATCTACAGTTGATGCATGCTATCAAAATTATTACACATCACCACATATTGCAAAGATGTACTGGACAACAGCAAATTGAACAAAAAGATGTACTACACAACAACAATTGGAGCAAAAAAATATACTGGACATCAGCATATACAAGGGGAGAGGAAGAGGAGTTTGTACCTTCAAGAGAGATGGCTGTGCTTTGCTCTGCCGCCGCGCCGGTGTAGCACTTAGACCCTGCTTTCTTCCCCTTCTAACCTGCAGATCGAGTGAGGGGATGAGAAAATGGATCGAGGGAGAGCTAGGTAGAACGCAAGAGCGAGGGAGATGGGCCAGCGGCGCGCGAGAGCGAGGGAGATGGGCCGGTGGCGCGGAACAGCTGGAAAGGGGCGGCGGCGCAGAGAGGGAGAGGACCGGCGCCACAGAGAGGGAGAGGGCCGGCGGCACAGAGAGGGAGAGGGACGGCGGCGCACGAGAGCTGGAGAGGGGCGGCGGAGCAGAGAGGGAGATGGTCGGCGGCGCAGAGAGGGAGAGGGACGGCTGCGCAGAGGAGAGGGAGGGAGGAAGAGGGGCGGCGGCGCACCTGTGCGTGGGAGGAAGGAGGAGAGCAGCGATAGGGTTGGGGGAGAGACGAGCCGTTCCGCGTGGTTTCCTCGATTTGGAGGTCTCGGCGTGTTTCGGATCTGAGGCGAATATTCGCTAAGCGCGGACGACTTGGTTCTGCTTCGGTTGGCCTACCAAACGCTGGAATGAGGCTTAGGAACGGGTCCGACCCATGACATTCCGGCCCATGACTGCAACCAAACACACCCTGAAAGAACATACTATCAATTTTGTTGAAGGGTCAAACTATCTTAAAGTTTGACCGACTTTGTGCAAAAATATATCAATGTTTGTGAAACCAAATAGATATACGATGAAGATATATTTTACCATGAATCTAATACTGCTAATTTGATGGCATAAAGGTTGATGTATTATTGTATAAATATGGCCAAACATAAAAAAGTTGCATTTCCAATAAAGTTGGATGTACACTCCTTCAAAGACGGAGGGAGTAAAATGAACGACCACGCACAACCCTCTCCTCTCCTTTTCTCTACGTAGCCCTCTCCGCCCACGCAAAGCTCTCGCCGCCGACGATGAACCGCCTCCTCGCCACCGCCGGCCGCGTGACCAAGGACGTCCTGCTCGAGTAGCGCCTCCTTAAGCGAGGCGTCTAGCAGCTCGGCCTTCGTCTGCTCACCGATGATGAGGCGTTTTCTCACCACCGCCGGCCGCGTGACCAAGGACGTCGTGCTCGACTGGCGCCTCCTAAAGCGAGGCGTCCTGCTCACTGATGATGCGTCGGATCCTTTTGGATGCGTTGCTTGACTGGCGACTCGTGAAACGAGGCGTCCAACAGCTCCGGCACCGCGACAAGCCTCCAGCAGCTCAGACCATGGCGCGAGGACCATCATCGAAGCCCACCAAATTCTCTCAACTTTACACATAGATTTATTTCTTCGCCAACGGTGGATGCATCCTATTGAAGCCTTCTTCGCCGAGGAGGGCATCCGGCTCCTCCTAGTGGGTACATGTTCCTCTCACCTGCGGCTCACAACCTCAAGCAGAAGGCTGCAGCTGCCACCCTAATTCGAGCTAACAAGCTAGTTAGTGACTCACGCCTTATTCTGGTCCGGCCACCTTGTCATGGCAGTGATTATCTATAGATATATTTATACTAATTTAAATTTATAACTTACTCTTATAAACTAGTCATGTAATATTTTGTTGACAACTTAATTATGATAACTAGTCGGATAATGAAGTTGCCAAATCTTTACCTAATAATAAAGCACGCATTGCTTCTGCCCGCTCACCCGTCGTGGTTGTTTTGCGAAAAGGCCCTCCTGTTTTCTGGAAATTGTACCCGCAATCCCTCTTTAAGTGATATCTGAAAAAATGATTCGGTTTTACAAATTGACCCCTAAATCTAATAGAATTCAACCCGAGCTCCTTTTCACTTGCAAATCCTCTGTTTCTTCTTATCCACATGCTCGAGCCCCCTTTCCATGGCGGAGTGGGAGAAGTTGAGGGGCAGCGCTCTTGTCCGTGGACGGCTACAGCCGCGGCGGAGTAGAAGGGGAACGTTGGGGGCCCGTGCGCGGGTAAGGGAGGCCACCCTTGCTGCGCTAATCTCCACCGGACGAGGAGGAGGTCGATGCCACGAGGCTCGAAGTGAGGGAGATGACGAGAGGCGGTCGAGGCCAGTGCGGGAGATGCTCCTGCTCCACTGTCCGCCAACACCAAGCGAAGACCAAGTCCGGGGAGGCCGCAAGGGAAGCACTGGAAGGGACACGCCGCCACCACAAGGGTGTTCCATGGGGGAGGCACCATTGTTGTGGTGGAGCTCCTGCTTCCTCTTCGAGAGAGAAGAGAGAGGGTGAGGAGAGAGAGAGAGGAGACAGAGGGTAGAAGGAGACGGAAAACCACGGAGGAGCTGGCTCACCGGCAGGGTCATGCTGCTCTACTGCTGCTGCAGATCGTCGGCGGGGGTGACTGGGTCGACAGACTCGGGTTCGAGCTCCTACAAGCGCTCGCGTGAAGGCTGAGGGAGAGGGGCGCCTGGGAGGCTGACTGCTTCGTGGACGAGGGCGCGAGGAGGAGTTCGGGCATGGAGGTGCTTGGGGGGTGGAGGTAGCGACTTGCTGGGGAAGATGGATATAAAGAAATAGAGAGCAAAGGGGATCGGCTGGTTGGGCTGGTTGAAGGACAAATCGCTGAAGACGTTTCCAGATCCAAAGAAATAGAGAGCAAAGGGGATCGGCTGGTTGGGTTGGTGGGACACATTAAATCTTTTTCCTTTAATTGTGATGCGGCCCGCGGCGACGTTTTCCTTTTAATTAAGACTAGGGGACGGGATGTAGTACATGCGGGCCTGGTCTCTCCAAATTGTGTTTTTGTTTTAGAGAAACAGCCAACCTGATAAACTATGTTTTCTTTTTAGATAACCACAGTCTATTTGATGTCTACGTGAAATGCTTGTGTTTGGGCAAAGTCCAAATAGTGCAAAAAAAGAAAAAAAGAAATACACAAGAAAAAGCCAACATCTTCTAAAAAAAATCAACATTGTAAAAACCCGCTTGCATTCGAATATTTAAAAATTCTATATAAAAATCGCACTTCAATACACCACTACTCTTTCATCCGATGATAGTGCGAAGCTGAATGAGACGCTGTCGGAGGACATGAATGTGGCTTTATCAATTTTTATCACTTACAAGTATCAAAATCATACCATCATCGATGCCAGTGGCGAACATGAAAAGGGGCAACACGAATGAGTCACTATAAGTCATTCGATGATTTTTTCTTCTGATGCAACGCATGGGTACATTAAGTTGCTGCATGTAAAGGTTAAAGGAAAACTTTTATTTTCTGGAAACACAGTATAGATAGATATAGATGCTGACAAACATGTATATACACTCGCCCCTATGAACGCACACAGACAGATCCTACTGCTATGAGCACCTTCGAAATATCGTGCTGACAAGTTTTGAAATTGATAAAGTCACCAATGTTATTAATGCTGGTTAGCCCACCGCTTCGGCGTTGCCCGTGTGGCGCTTTCCTCTGAAATACCTCGCGGGAAAACCCAATATATTTCTCATCTTATTTCGAGTGTGCATGAGCGTGCGAGAGAGAGAGGCCTTAGGACTGGCCACATTCAAACGTGTTTTCGTTGTGTAAGCACTGAGGGCATCGTTGGGAACACAAATGTGATGCCATGTGAAAATAAAAGACGTAGATGTATTAGGGCCTTGAGTCACGATTATTGGGTTAAGAGTGTGTGTTATTTTCTCTCCCGTTGCAACGCACGGGCACTTTTGCTAGTACTGTTAATAATAACATTCATTACGTTAGAGTTGTAATATAATGTGTGACCTTTTGAAAATAACAGTGCATGCACTATACTAACTTTAAACCTTGTTTGTAATGGAAGTTGTATTATTATTTATTTAATTTTTAATGCATTACATATTAAAGGGATATTTAAACCCAATCCTGATAAATGTGAGGGAAAACAATGAAAAAAAATGCACGGTTTTGTAGATAAAATGGATCAACTTGATCACCATTTTAATTACATGGACACGTACACATGGATGAATCAATCGATATATTGTACATAAAACATATATACTGCATGCAGCAGACAGCTAGCTATATATATACATGCCTGTGTCTGCCAATCTTATTGACGTTAGTTTCTTCTTGTTTGCGCGCGGTAGTTGAGATGATGGAAGAAGAATGAAGCTGGTAATTATTAAGCGGTGGATTTCTTGAGGTATGCGATGAGGTCGGCGCGCTCCTGAGGCTTCTTGAGGCCCGGGAACACCATCTTGGTCCCAGGGATGTACTGCCATGCATCCATCGATCCATCGATTTTGTTAGCAGTTGTAAGAAATGACCGAAGAAGAAGAAGAAGAAGAAGAAGAAGAAGAAGAAGAAGAAGAAGAAGAAGAAGAAGAAGAAGAAGATAACCTTCTTAGGGTTGAGGAGGTAGTCGTAGAGGGTGTTTTCCTCCCAGACGACGGCCATGCTCTTGTTGGCGGTGGAGTAGGCGTAGCCGGCGGTGGTGCCGGACTGGCGGCCGAAGAGGCCGCTGAGGTTGGGGCCCTGCTTGTGGGCGCCACCGCGCTCCACCGTGTGGCACTGCGCGCACTTGGTCTTGAAGATCTTCTCGCCGCCCGCCGCATTCCCTGCCGGGGCCTCGCTGAACGATGCCATCCCTTCCTTAGTTTCCTTTCCTTCCTTGCCGGCCCTGTACTGTGTCTGTCTTGTTCTTCTCTTTGGGATCGACGACGGTCGGACCTACATAGGCTCTTTCTTTGTTTCACGCAAGCAAAATTTAGCCCCCCAACATGCCTTAATTAGATCTGCTTTGCTTTGTATGGTTGGTGTGCGCGCGCGACTGGCTTGCATTGCATGCATGCGGCTCCCTCCACCATGCACGCTTGCGGTGCGGCCCGCTAATTCAGCTCCCTCCTCCTCAACTTAGACGGTAGACACGGAGTTCATCCTAGCTTGTCCATCTTTCCTGAAATTAGTATTAACGATAATTAAAGTCTAGTATGTTTTCGGCCCCCTCGAGTCTGTGTTTTGGTCCTCAACTCTTAGAAATGCTAGACCTACATAACTTCTTTTCCGACTAAGAGAAGTAAAATAAGATGATGGGTGTGGCTAGGTCTCAGTCAAGTGAATAGTATAAGGAGAAAAAGGAAAAACTGAAAAGAATTTTTTTGTACGAATCTCCATGTAATATCAAAGGAATGTAGCATTGACTGAGACATAACGAAGTCTCAGTCGACTGAGACTTAGCAAAACTGTAAGATGATATAGACTTGTTGTAAGACTTTAAATAATATACTTCCTCTGTCGCAAAATATAAGAAGTTTTTGTCCATATTTAGACCAAAAAATGACTTATATTTTGAGGAAGACAAAGTATATTTTGTTGAGTTAAAGGAGAGTAAACAGAAGCGGGCTACATATTAACAGCCAGTTGCGGCACGTGCTTCTTGAGACTTTGTGAGAGAGTGAAATAAACCATGTATCAATAAAGTAGTAGTACAAATTTATATCTAACTACTAGTATTATACTTGTTGGCTATAATCTTGACTATAGATGACATGCGAACATCGTAATCTAGCAGGTTGTACTATTAGTCATGCTCTAATCAAACATCCCCCGAATTTCAAGGTGGTCACATGCATGTGCTCACCACTTAAAAACTGCCCCATCCCTACCGCAACCCCCCGTAGGTGTAGCAGAGCTCCTCAACCCTTGTAGTCCAAGGTGAACACATTTTAAGAAAACTTTAAAAGGTGCATAGGCCAACGATTGAATAACCAACAGGTCATCCCTCCCTCAAGAACATTACATTTTTCGTGAAATTAGAAAAAACTTGTTTTACATAGGTGAACGTCACTCTCGATGGCTGGCTGCTGGCCAAAATGCATGTGTCATTGGTTGGTGGAGTGTTGAGATCAGCTACCGTCTCATGCGCGCAGATTATTCCACTTACTGGTCGACCGTGCATGCGTGCACTATCGGTGTATCTGCTCATCTACATGCATGCACTCACTGTTAAACTTATTGACAACATGCATGGTCGCTAAGTTTAAGTTGGATGTATGCATGGCAGCATGGGTGTGGCGCATCCATTTGGACAACGTACATACGTGCCGACTACAACAACGCATGCAGCCACAGCACTAGAAATAGTAGGCCATGCACGTTACAAACTTCATTATATATCTTGAACCAGCTAAGAGCGCAATGTAAAACAAGTAGTACATACTACCTCCGTCCCATAATATAAGACATTTTTTTAAGCTAAAATGGCTTGTAAAAACATCTTATATTATTACGAGTGCGGAGGGAGTATAACTTAACTAATGAGGACTAAACACATGCTTGCTTGCAAGGAGTAGAGCAGGCAGAGAGTAGTGCTAGGTTGCTAGCTAGCTAGTGACCCACTCCGTAACTTGGATGTTGACAATGCACACTAGCCATGCCTTGAGAGGATGATGATCCATACTCCTATAGCACATGCATGCATTATACTCCACTCATCGATCCATTAGCTAGCACTAGCATTAGCTAGCTAGGTACCTCAAATTGGGTGGCTTATTACTAGTTGAGCAAAAAAAAAAAAAACGTTTGTGTAAACACTCAACACCCACCCACGCATAACGTATCTTAATCCGATTTGATTACGTACCTAGCCTGAAAGCTGGCTGGGCTTATTGAAAGAAAGATGAGTGAACTGTCACTTCACTTAATCTGGTAGTACTCCCTCCGTTCCATAATGTAGTGCCTATAGATTTTTTGAAAAGTCAAACCTCATCAACTTTGACCAAGTTTGCAGAGAAAAACATTTACATCTAGAAGGCCAAACATATATCATTAGATTCGTCATAAGACATATTTTCATATTTTATATATTTGATATTGTAGATATAAATAGTTCTCTCTATAAACTTGGTCAAAATTTACAAAGTTTGACTTTCCAAAAAACCTATACGCACTACATTTTAGAACGGAGGGAGTAGTATTAAGTTGTCCACTAGCTAGCTAGCTTGAGATCGATCCATCCATCGATCCGATGGCAGCACAGCAGGTAAACCTTACTAGAACGAACCAACCAACGAACTTGATGATCTCGCATCCATCCGTGAACAAAGGGATCAGTTCATGGACACAGATGCGGAAGGCCGTCATTCAACCATAGTCGCATACATTCGGTCTTCCTCATTTTTTTAAATCCGCGGGTTCAAATAGCCCCATACATAGGGTACAAACATTCAAATAGCCGCATGCAGCAGTAGTTCAAATTTAAAAAAGTTCAAATATTGTTTTCCCCTTTAACCGCCCACTGATGCTCACTGATGCTCAATCATATTTTCCTTCAGCTGCCCGTGAGTTGGTCGGTGCCGAATTTGTTGATGCATTTGAATAAACTCTTCATATATGGCCAAATTCTGGTCAAGAAGTTGGATAGGATCATCCATGTTCTCAAATTCTAGAGGTGTGGCACAATCGTCACCATCATCCTCGACGATCATGTTGTGCATGATCACAAAACATGTCATCACCTCCCACAAGGTCTCCAGATTCTATTGTTTATCAGGTCCATGAACAACTGCAAAACGGGCCAGCAGAACTCCAAATGCCCTCTCGATATCCTTTCTAGCTGTTTCTTGTCTTTGGGCAAAGTGAGTCTTTTTTTGGCCAACTGGGTTAGAGATGGTGCTGACAAAGGTAGCCCAGGGAGGATAGATACCATCAACCAGATAGTAGCCCATGTTGTACTCATGTCCATTGACAGTATAGTGGCAAGGAGGAGCTTTTCCTTCAGCCAGCCTCACGAACAACGTTGATCGCTGCAGCACATTAATGTCATTGTGAGACCCAGGCATGCCAAAGAAAGCGTGCCAAATCCAAAGATCTTGTGATCCAACCGCTTCAAGAATTATGGTGGGCTTCTTAACATGACCCTGATAATACCCTTTTAAAGTCTTCGGGCAGTTCTTGCATTTTCAATGCATGCAATCAAGAGATCCAAACAAACTTGACCACCCTCTTGCTTCTGAGATTGCCAAGAGCCTCTCGGTGTCTGCCACAGTACGTGAGGTCCGAACACCTCGACCGCGACAGTTACAAACCTGACCATGGCATCTCCGCATGTGCTCTCTGACATCCGTAGGTACTCGTCCCACGAATCAGCGGTTGTGCCATATGCAAGCATCCCGAGTGCGGCCGTGCACTTCTGGTAACCAGAGAACCCAATCGTTCCCACGGCGTCCTTCTTCAGGATGAAGTAGTCATCATAGGACCGGACGACATGGTACAAACGATCGAAGACAGTCTTGCGCATCCGAAAACGCCGGCGAAAATGGTCAGGGAAGAGTGCATCGGGGGCAAATTAGTCGGCCATCAGTGTTAAATGGTCTCGCGACCTATTGCAGTTGAGCACTCGATGACCCTTGATCGAGCCCTTGAAATTGAGAGCCATCTCCTCCTCCTCTCCGCATCTTCAAGGACCGCCTGCATCATCACCGTCTCATCGGAGTACTCCTCCTCATCGGACGACTCAACATACTGCTTGTATATGTACCCCAAATCGGAATTCATTACTAGAAAGAAGAAGGGAAAACTATTTTTTAGCTCTGGCGATTCATCGAACAGTTGCTGGGCATGGTGAGTATAGCAGTAGCGGATGGTACCTCGCAGGGTGATAGGAGGACAGGGGTTGAACGGAGACGGAGGAGAAGCGGGTGGAGCCCTTCTAGAGTGCTGGAGGTGGCGGAGACGTAGAGTTACGGCAGGGGTCTGGCGTGGTGGCCAGGGTGGTGGAGCGGCAGTGAAGACAAGAGAGAAAGAAGAAAGAAGAGAAAATAGGGAGGATGGAGGCGCAGGGTCCCGAAAGGGTTTTGGGTGGGCTGGGGGTGTCGTAGTTCTACGTGTCTGGTGTCCGGACTCCCGCAAAGCTTCCCACATTTGTCTCCGGCTTGAGAGAGAAAACGTGTCTAGACAGCCCTGCAGACCGATACAAGCCCATGTTGGATGACTTCGGCGTTCTGGACAGTGCGGTCCAAACGGACGCGGGCGGTTGGTTTGCGAGTCCGCCTTCGAGATGCCCTAACCATCCGTTGACTAGTTTACAATATTGCATTAGGATCGAGTGTATATATGCTAGTGGCGGCCGGTCTGCATGGTTTGGTGCGCGCACATGCATGCATGTTTGAATATTATACTCTATGCATACCTAGCTAGCTGCATGCCATCTGACGTACGCACGCATTATTACTCATGCAAGCACGCATGCATATGATCCATCGATTCATCCGTTAATCTCTTCTGTCCATAAATACCCAGTGGCATCTCCCTTCTCCTCTCCAGGCCATGCATGCATGCACCCTAGCTAGTAGCCATCAAGCCTCCAACCTAGTAACGTTTACACATATCCATCCAAACCACAATGAACATCAAGCGGCAGCGTTCCACTAGTGTCACCACTGCTGCCCTAGCGTCCGTGCTGATGCTACTCCTGGCGGCGGCTGGCAGCGTAGCGGCACAAGGAAGAGGAGGAGGCTACGGCGGCGGCGGAGGAGGAGGATACGGTGGTGGTGGTGGTGGCTATGGAGGAGGAGGATACGGTGGTGGTGGCGGCGGCGGCGGAAGAGGGGGAGGAGGAGGAGGAGGAGGATACGGTGGTGGTGGCGGCGGCGGCGGAAGAGGGGGAGGAGGATACGGTGGTGGCGGTGGGTATGGATACGACGGTGGATACGGTGACTATCAAGGTGGAGGGGGAGGCGGAGGCAGCATGGGCCCTCCCGATGGTGACGGTCTGAGCATGGAGTACTACTCCATGACGTGCCCGTACGCCGACGAGATCGTCCGCGACGTGGTGAGCGGAGCGCTTGCCAAGGACCCCACCCTGGCCGCGTCGCTGCTCCGGCTCCACTTCCACGACTGCTTCGTCCGCGGCTGCGACGCCTCAGTGCTCCTCGACTCCACCAAAGCCCACGGCACCGCCGAGAAGGACGCGCTCACCAACAAGTCCCTGCGCGGCTTCGAGGTCATCGACGCCGTCAAGGCCGCCCTCGAGGCGCAGTGCCCGGGCACCGTCTCCTGCGCCGACGTGCTCGCGCTCGCCGCCCGGGACTCCGTCTACATGGCCGGCGGGCCATACTACGACGTGCCCACGGGCCGCAAGGACGGCTCCCTCTCCCGCGCCGACGACACCTCCGCGCTCCCCGCCGCCACGCTCAAGGCGGCCGAGCTCATCAAGGTCTTCGTCGGCGACCACGGCTTCACGGTGCTGGAGCTGGTCGCGCTCTCCGGCGGACACACGCTCGGGCAGGCCCACTGCGCCAACTTCAAGAACCGGCTCAGCGGCTTCGGCAAGGCCGGCAACGGGGTGGACCCCACGCTGGAGGCCGGGATGGCGGCGTCCCTGGCGAAGACCTGCAAGGCCGCCGGCGACGGCGGCACGGCCAAGCTCGACGCCACCAGCAACGCCTTCGACGTCGAGTACTTCAAGGGCCTGCAGACCAGGAGGGGGCTGCTCACGTCCGACCAGACGCTGCTCACCGGGTCGCCAGAGACGGCCATGTATGTGAACCAGTTCGCCGAGAGCCCGGACGCCTTCTTCGACACGTTTGTGCAGGGGATGGCGAGGATGGGGCAGCTGGACCTCAACCCCGACGGCAACGTCAGGATCAGCTGCAGGGTGCTCAACTAGCCCGTATATCGATCGGCGTGCAAGATATATACTATAGCATGACCAGACCAATAATAATAAGCCTACACTACACGTATGCATGCACACTCCATGCATGCAAAAACGTGCTAGGTAGGTGCAACCATTATATGATCGATGGATAATGTACACTTGAACTTCTGCATGCAAAGCATGATCAAACAAGCGGACTTATCAAAGGAGGAGAACTGCTTTCTGGAGAGAAAAACAAAAAATCTTTGATCATGCATGCACCATGCTCCTTCCTCAAAAGTGGTCTAGCTATTTTTCTCAGAGCATGTTTAATAATGTCGATGTTATATTCGTTAGATCTTGTGTGGTGATCCGTGTAAAAATTTCCTTTTAGCTTTTTCTTTTTTCTTACTAGCTACATGTCACTTGACCGAGACCTACCCACACCCTAAATAATGTAGATGGTTATAAAGAGATGCCATATCACCTAAAACCTTTATAAAAGAAAAATAGTCATATAATAAGTTGGCTCATAGATCAGAAATCCGTTTTGGCTCTCAGGTCCAAGTACTCCTGAAATCCGAACCACGAGCTCTCCTTGTGATGTGTGCAGTGTGCTAGCTTCTGTATATGGGGTTGTATTCTCATCTAGTGATGGTTTATTGAGCAGTGCAATGGCCGACGTCCGACCATCATTTAGTGTGTGTATGCCCGTCTCCTCGCCGTTGGTCCAGATGGAGTGGTCGCGTTCGTGTGCCATGGCATGTCGGTGAGTCCGTCTGTGTCATCCGTCACTTGACGCCCCGTAGGTTACTGGAGATGTGTGATGCAAGCCACTCTTCTGTCCACGTTGCAATAAATTTACAACACCCACCCACCCTTCGTTCTCATCTATAGAATGATTTTTTTATGCAAATCTAATTCTAATGTGCATCCTCATTTTACATCTCCACAGCTCAGATCCTAATTCTAACACTAAACTTAACAATAGGACTAACAAAATTGGCTATCAGGAAAAATGCAACTAGTCGTTAGAACCCTGTCGCCACTAAGCCTAAATTGCTATGAACCCACAATTGATGCACATTGCCTCTTCCCTCCGTTGTTTTGGCAAGTCACCTCTCTGAAGACATTTAGTTCCCCTCCCCCCGCGTCGCTCCCTGAGCGACGGGGGGAAACCCTAGCCGCAGCCGTCCTTAGCTCCCTCCCCTCCTCCACTCTCCTCGCCACCGCCGCGCTCGCTGGCGGGCAAAGCTCGGCCGACTGCGGCGGCGACGGGACCTCCTCTCCTCTCCGAGCGGTGGTGGGCAGCGCGGGACGACCTCGTCGTTTGGAGGCGCGGCGCTGCATGGGGCGAGGCGGCGTGGGTGGCTGCTACCCCCGGCGTGGAGGGCTGCGCGGTGTGGCCTGCTGGGTGCGGCCTGGCGGCGGAGGTGGCGCGGGCCTGGCGGCGGCGGGGGCCCATCTGGATCTGGCGGCTCTCCCTTGGCAGGCGGCGCGGGGGCTGGCGACGACCCAGCGTGGTCATGGCGCTGGGAGGGGACCGCGGCGGAACGCGGCCGCTGCTGCCGGTGCGGCGGCTGTCGGCGGTGAGGTGGTCCCTCGGTGGATTGGGCTGCCACGGCGTGGTGGGAGCCCATGGTGGTGGCCTGGGTCGGTTCGCAGCGGCGTTTGTCGGTGTGGTGTGCGGGCTGCGGCGCAGCAGCGGCTGGGTGGTCTCCGGCGTCAGCTCGTGTGCGTGCGGTTCCGGTGGATGCTCCCGGATCTCCCCCATGGTTGCTGGTGGTGACCGGTCCGGCTCCTCGTGCCTTCAAGCGGGTGGCCGGTTTGGGCCAGATCTGATCCAGGCTGGGAGCCCTTGTTGGGCGTCAGGGGTGACGTTTGGAGAGGTGGTGGGAGGCATGGGTGGCACCGACGCGGTCGGGCCACGCGTCACCGGTAGGGGTGCCGGGCGTCGACGTAGTCCGCCGCTCCCGCCTTGCTTCTTCTCCGACCTGGCTGCTCCCCGATCGATTTGGTCGCTCCGGTCGCTGGCGGCTCTGTCGGTGGTCGGAGCTTGCCGATCGGTTCATCGCACAGCCATGGAGGACATTCGGGGCGTCTTGTTTCCTAGGCGGCGGCTCGGGTGTGGGAGCCGTGGTACTCATGGGCTGAGTCCGTGGCTCGGGTGCGGGCGGCTAGCGGTCATGGCTGCGTGGGCGGCGTGCTAGCTGGCGTTTCGATGGTCTTTGGCAGTGTTCGGCTTGGGTCCATGTGCCTGACAGCACCGATGTCGAAGGAGGAGCATGCTTACTGGGGTGAAAATCCTGTCTAGTCTAGGCCAGACCAACGGAGGCGGCGCCTGTGGGTGTCGTAATCTTCCTCAAGTCTTCGTTGTGGTTGCTCCCTCCCTTCACCATGCTCCGGATGAAAATCCGATCCTTGGATCAGGCGGTGGCGGCTCGATGGTGTCGTTCCCTTCTTGAAGGCTCCGTCTTGAAGCGCACGGTCTCGTCGATTCTCAACTTCATCTCTTCGTGGCTCATCAGAAGAGCGCCGGCGGCTCCGTAGTGATGCTTTCTATCTTATCTTGTAATCTACGTCGAGTCTTTTGGTGTGTTGTTGTTGTAGCCCTTTGGCACCTATGTATCTTGCCCTGGGTGAGTGTGGGTCTCATGTGATGTGTTGGCATTTGTATCGGTTCCGTTTGTTGGCGGTTGTTGCTTTATATATAAAGCGGGGCGAAAGCCTTTTTCGGTAGACATTTAGATTTCTTGTGCCCCTCGCAACGGCAAATGCAACAACAAACACATCCTCTTATGGCTTCTTGCAAAGTTCAACTAGAACAGGCCCCCATTGTTGTTATGAGCTTCTACATAAGCCATAGCTGCCACAACACCATTACTTGCCGAGGGTCTTTCCTCCAGAGTGAATTGCAGAAAACATCGACATTGAAGGCTAGGTTTGCAGAAACCACAAGTCCATAGTTTTGTGCCCAAAAACACTAATTCCCAGGCTAATTTTTTTTGCAGAAAACACTAGTCGCTCGGTTCGGTCATTTTAAGTGGGATTATGATAGGTGGGACCCGCTTTTGTTGACGTGGCGGCATTGTTCATCCGTTTGAGCCGCTAGACGGCGTCACACGCCGTGCGCGGGCCGGTTCGAGCCGGAACCCTCTTCTACCGGTCCTTGCCCACTCGCTCCTCTCCATCTCTTTCCCTCCCCCGCACCCTCTCCTCTCAGACATGGCGACGGTGAGTGGCGGCGGCGACTGCGGCGGGCCTGCTGGCGGCGGAGACGACAGGCCACCGGAGGCGGATCTCTATGGCAGCTCAAACCCCGGCGCCCCTTCGGACAGCAGCCCCTGCCCCCAGCACTCGCTCAAATTCAGGGCTGCTAGATCTTGGGCCAGGGCCGTGAAGGCCGATCCGACGGAAAGCCACCGGTGGGTCTCGTCATTCGGCGGCGTCTAGTAAGTTTCCCTCTTCAGAAACCTAGTTTCTTATCATTTGTACAGATTCTAGGGTTAGGGTTCTTCAAGTTGGGGCTGCATGTATGTGTGGTTATTTTGACTTGTTGGCACTGTTAAACCTAGCTTGGGTACTGAAACACGCAATTGGATTTTGGGGGAGGGGAGGAGGGGAACAGCCCACTGTCATAGACTCATATTAATTTGTAATGTCATATTAATTTCTTTTTAGTTGATATGTAGCAATGTGAACTGTTTATTAGAGCAGTGCCAATAAAGAGCAAATTATAGTAGCTTCTTTTGTAGTAATTATGCATTGTTAATTAGAGTAGTGCCAATAAGAGCAAAGTATAGTACGTTCTGTTAATATGCAATGTTAATTAGAGCAGATTACTGTTAACTTTTTTAATAGTAATTATGCACTGTTAATTAAAATTGTTGTATTATCTTGTTTTCTAGTTTGGATGATGCTGTTTGGGAAGTTAGAATGCACTTCCATGACAAAGACAACTTGGAGAGATCAATCTGCATTTCAGACATCACATATCACAATTTGGTAGCATTAATAGCGACAGAGGGATATGGGCTGAATGATTGCATTTACTTTGTGAGGGAGCCTGGTGTGGGTATTGCAGGATTGGAAGAAATTTCTGATGATGACAATGTGGATGAAATGCTTGACCACATTGCTAATAAAGATCAGAATGTAGTGAATTTGACAGTGATTAGGGCCACTGATCCAAGACGTGCAGATTTGAATTCAGGCTATGTGTATGAGGAGCAGGTTCCTCTGAGTCAATTAGGAGAAAAACCTGTCTATGAAGTCAATCCTGCTGGAGTTCTATTCAGATCACCTGTGAAATCCAATAAACAGAGGCAGTCAGAGCCACTCCAGTTCTTTTCCACATAGTAGAGCACAAACTTAGATCTTGCTAGGGAGCAAGATGAGCTGGAGACAGTAATGGAGCTAAAGAGGAGAACCAAGATTGAGAAATTTAGGAAACATAAGGAGGCAGCTGAGCATGCTCAAATGGTTAAGCAAAAACTACCAGTTCTTTTAACTGAAGATGATTCTGATCTGGATGCAGATGAGGACTTTCTTAACAGGCTTAATCAGTTGAGGAGGTAGAGAGAGGACCCACTCCTTCATTTTGAAGAAGATACTGATGTGGATGAAGTGTACGGGGAAGATGAGGAAGAGGAGCAAGTGGAGCAACAACAAGAGTCACCAAATAAGAAGAAAAATAGAAAAGGGCCAACCAAGAGGTCACATTCTAGCTTGGAGCAAAGATTTGAGGATGTGTGGATACCATCATCAGATGAGGAGATAGATGTAGGTGATTTGAAGAAGGAATATGAAGATGGAGCTGAGAAAGCACCTTATATTCTGCCCAATGGAAGGAAGAGCAGAGCATATAAATCACAGCCAAGGAAGTGGTACAGTGATGACAGAGAGAACCCAGAGGAGCAGCTTGGTAGAAAACTTTGTTTCCTTAATGTGTACCAATTTAGGAGAGCACTTCAAACATTTCACATAAGTCAGAATAGGAACTATGAGTTCCACAGAAACTGCAATGACAACATCATAGTTGTGTGCACTAATGTAAAATGCCCTTTCTACATTGGAGCTTCTGTTGTTGCAAATGAAAGTATTTTTTGCATAAGAAAGGCTAATTTTCTGCACACATGCCCAGCAATAGCAGAGAACACCAAGGTCACAGGAAAATGGGTGGCACACCAGTGTGAGGACATGCTGAGAATTGACATTAGCACACCAATCACCACAATAATGCAGAATTTGAAGAAGAAATATGGAGTAGAGATCTCAACCCATATGGCCTATAGGGCTAGGAAGCAAGCATTGAAGGTTTTCCAAGGAGACCAGAGAGGACAATACACTAGGATTAGAGGTTATTTGCAGGCTATTTTAGACACAAACCCAGGAAGTAGATGTGTTGTGACCACTAAGCATCTGCCAGAGCACCCAAGCAAAAACCCAAGGTTCCATGGCCTGTTCTTCTGTCTTAATGCTTGCAAAGAAGGGTTTTTAAATGGATGCAGGCCATTCATAGGTACATTGTGTTTTGTAACTTGTGAAGTGTTTATGTGGTCACATTAAATGCACTATCTTCTCACATTTGTCACTTGCAGGGGTAGACGGTTGTTTTATCAAGCTGTCAACTGGTCAACAGATCCTTGCTGCAACAGGAAGGGATGGAAACAACAATATATACCCTATAGCATTTGGAGTTGTTGACAAAGAGCACACAGACAGCTAGACCTGGTTCTTAACACAGCTGAAAGATGCACTTGGTGGAGAATGTGGAAAGTTTGGCTACTATACTATCATTTCTGATAGGCAGAAGGTAAACTTCTCTTCTCATATTTCTATTGTACTATTATTGTTTCATATGCACATTGCTCTGTGAACAATTCAAATGGCCCAATATTTAGCTCTAGTTACTATTGTGTCAACAGGGCCTTTCAAATGCAGTAAACCATGTTTTTCCCAATTGTCCACAAAGATTCTGCCTTAGACAGTGATGCAACCTATTGTTCAACCACCTTATTGGAACCTACCCTTTGAAATTATGTGTGATGCAGGTGATTATGCTGTTGGTGCTGTTCTAGGACAAAGAGTTGATAAGAAATTAAATGTTATCCATTATGCTAGTAAAACTCTAGACAGTGTCCAAAGAAATTATGCTACCACTGAAAAGGAATTTTAGCAGTTGTGTTTGCTTGTGATAAATTCAGATCTTACATTATTGATTCTAAAGTAATTGTTCACACTGATCATGCTTCTATTAAGTACCTTATGGAAAAGTAAGATGCTAAACCTAGACTCATTAGCTGGGTTCTCTTACTACAAAAATTTGATTTACATATTATTGATAGAAAGTGAGCTGAGAACCCCATAGCATACAACTTGTCTAGGTTAGAAAATATTCTTGATGACCCACTACCTATTGATGATAGCTTTTCTGATGAACAACTAGCTGTCATAAATACTTCTCGTAGTACTCCATGGTATGCAGACTATGCTAGTTATATTGTTGCTAAATTTATACCACCTAGTTTCACATACCAACAAAAGAAAAAGTTTTTCTATGATTTAAGACATTGCTTCTGGGATGACCCACACCTTTATAAAGAAGGAGTAGATGGTGTTATTAGATGTTGTATACCTGAGCATGAACAGGAACAGATCCTACAGAAGTGTAACTCCGAGGCTTATGGAGGACACCATGCCAGAGATAGAACTGCACACAAGGTATTACAATCTGGTTTTTGTTGGCCTACTCTTTTCGAAGATGCTTGTAAGTTTGTCTTGTCTTGTGATGAAAGCCAAAGAATTGGTAACATTAGTAGACGTCAGGAAATGGCTATGAATTATTCACTTGTTATTGAACCATTTGATGTTTGGGGATTTGATTATATGGGACCTTTTCCTTCCTCTAATAGGTACACACATATTTTGGTTGCTATTGATTATGTTACTAAGTGGGTAGAAACTATTTCAACTAGTAGTGCTGATCATAACACTTCCATTAAAATGCTTAAAGAAGTTATTTTCCCGAGGTTTGGAGTCCCTGGATAGTTAATAACTGATGGTGGTTCACATTTTATTCATGGTGCTTTCCGTAAATTGCTTGCTAAGTATGATGTTAACAATGTAATTGCATCTCTTTATCACCCTCAGTCTAGTGGTCAAGTAGAATTAAGTAATAGGGAAATAAAACTGATCTTGTGAAAGACTGCTAATAGATCTAGTAAGAATTGGTCTAAGAAACTTGATGATTCATTATGGGCTTATAGAACTTCTTATAAAAACCCTATGGGTATGTCTCCATATAAAATGGTTTATGAAAAAGCATGTCACTTACCCCTCGAATTACAACTCAAAGCTTATTGGGCAATTAAAGAGCTCAATTATGATTTCAAACTTGCCGGTAAAAAGAGGTTATTTGACATTAGCTCACTTGGTGAATAGAGAACCCAGGCCTATGAAAATGCTAAACTGTTTAAAGAAAAAGTCAAAAGATGGCATGACAAAATAATACAAAAGCGGGAATTTAATGTAGGTGACCATGTCTTGCTATACAATTCTCGTTTAAGATTTTTTGCTGGAAAACTTCTCTCTAAATGGGAAGGACCTTACGTTATCGAAGAAGTTTATCATTCCAGTGCTATTAAGAACAACAACGCCGAAGGCAATAACCCGAAGGTGGTGAATGGGCAAAGAATCAAACATTATATCTCAGGTACGCCTATAAATGTTGAGACCAACATTATTCATTCCATAACACCGGAGGAGTACATAAAGGAAACCTTCCAGAACACTCCAAGACCCTAAAAAGGAATAACTATGTGATATGGTAAGCAAACCGACTCCTAAAGTCTTCCAAAGGAAACTTTACTCTATTTTGGAATATTTCAAAAATTAGGAAAATAAGAAGTAGTCCGAATAGCGCATGAGCAAGCGACAAGACTGGGGGGCGCGCCCTACCCCCCTGGGCGCACCTCCCAAGCTTGTGGCCCCCTCGTGTGCCCTCCGGACTCTGTTTTCTCCCAGATTACTTGTTTTGCACGGTAAAAATTCATTATATAATCTCTCGAAGGTTTTGACCACCGTATCACGACAATATCCTCTGTTTTCGTTTCGAGCCGTTTTCTACCAGAGTTTTCAAGGCCAGGCATCATGTCTTCACCCTCCTCCAACAATGTGGGAGACGATGCTTGGTTGATGCAGATGGAACTCAGGAGGGAGGATGCCGAGGAAGTCGTGATGGAGGAAGATGAAGGAAATTCGCTTGAGTTCCACCCTCCGGCCTCGGAGAGAGGCACTCAGACTGGCATCTACACTATTCCAAATCCCCATCGAGTAATAGGGACTACAAGCAACCATGAAGGCCAAGAGGTACAAGAAGGGCTTCCCCCTAGGAGGCCCTTACACAGGTTACATCGGAACAACTTTAATAATTTGGTTCATAACTACGGAGTGGAAAATACCCCTCGTGCACATATACCCTCCAATTGGGATATATCCCGTCCAAGTGAAAGTAATGCAGGGAAAGGTTCTTGGTGGCCTGAAAATAAACATCTTTTGAAGGAAATTCAGAAGGATGCAAATATACTCCAACGTGTGCTCCAAGAACTGCAGGATCTGAAGGGTATCTTATTGAAACTGACATATACATCATCAACTTCATCACCATCACCACCTCCGAAGGAGACTTGAGTACATGGGTATGGGCACTCCCCTTGGCTTGTGCCAAGCTTGGGGGAGGTGTCCCGATATCGTATCACCATCACATCTTTATCTTTATCGTTTATCTTAGTTCGATCCTTTTGGTTAAATCGTGATCTAGTAGAATAAAAGTTTTTAGTATGATCTAGTCTTTAAGTTTTTGCTTTGTGTTCTATCTATGTAATCGAGTGTCAGAGTTATATAATAAAGATTAGTTTTGAGATGAGGGCTTTGCTTTCTTGCTTTGATCTTGAAAAATGAAAAAGAATAAAAGAAATAAAAAGATTATATAATAATCTTATGGAAAGTGATGACTTCAAATATAAGAAGTATGATGCATGAAATTTGTTGAGGGTTGACAAACATAGTATTGGTCATTGTTGCAATTAATAGGAATTAATAAAGAAAAAGAGGATTCACATATAAATACACTATCTTTGACTTTTTTTATGATTGTGAGCACTCATTAAAATATTATATGCTAATAAGTTGATGTTAGACAAGGAAGACAACATAATGTGTTATGTTCCTTTATATCCGAATAGAAGTTATATTGTCATGGATCCTCCAACATGTTGAGCTTGCTTCTCATCCCATGCTAGCCAAAAATTCCACACCAAGTAGAGATACTACTTGTGCATCCAAAAACCTTTAACCCAGTTTTGCAATGAGAGTCCACTATATCTACCTGTGGATTGAATAAGATCCTTCAAGTAAGTTGTCATCAGTGCAAGCAATAAAAATTGCTCTCTAAATATGTACTATCTTTTAGTGTGAGGAAAATAAGCTTTATACGAACTTATGATATGGAAGAAATAAAAGCGAGGACTGCATAATAAAGTTCTCTATCACAAGTGGCAATATAAAGTGACGTTCCTTTGTATTAAGATTTAGTACATCCACATAAAAAGCGCATGACAACCTCTGCTTCCCCTTGCGAAGGGCCTATCTTTTATTTTTTTTACTTCCTACCTCTAGGCAAGAGTCATGGTGATCTTCACCCTTCCTGTTACATTTTCTCTTTTTGGCAAGCACTATCTGTTGGGGAAAGATCTAAACATACATATCCACTCGGATGTAGGTGATCATAAATTATTATTGTTAATGTTACTCTTAAGGTAAATGGTTAGGAGGCAAAACTATAAGCCCATATCTTTCTATGTGTTTGATTGAAGCTTTGATCTCATAAGTATGACATGAGTGTTAGAAATTATGAAAGACTAAAAGATGGTTGAGTATGTGGACTTGCTAGATAAAAGCTCTTATATTGACTCTTTCCGACATTATGACAAATTGCAATTGCCCCAATGACCGAGATCATAGTTTGTTAGTTTTCAATGAAGTTTTTTGGTTCATACTTTACCTTGTGAACGAATTATCACTTTAGCATAAGAAGTTATATGACAATATGTTGTTGTTCTAAAGATGATCATGATGCCCTTATGTCCGTATTTTATTTTATCGACACCTCTATCTCTAAACATGTGGTCATGATTATCGATTATGGCTTTCGCTTGAGGACAAGCGAGGTCTAAACTTGAGGGAGTTGATACGTCCATTTTGCATCATGTTTTTATGTTGATATTTATTGCATTATGAACTGTTATTTCACATTATGGTACAATACTTATGCCTTTTCTCTCTTATTTTACAAGATTTACATGAAGAGTGAGAATGCCGGCAACTGGAATTCTGGACGGGAAAGGAGCAAATCTGAGATACCTATTCTGCCAACTCCAAATGTCCCGAAACTTTACGGAGAATTTTTTTGGAATATATAAAAAATATTGGGCGAAGAAACAACAGAAGGGGACCCACCAGGTGGCCACAAGCCTGGGTGCACGCCCTACCCCCCAAGGCACGCCTCCCGAGCTTGTGGGCCCCCTGGCCAGCCTCCGGTGTCCATCTTCTGTTATATGAAGGTTTTTGACCTAGAAAAAATCATAAGAAAGCTTTCAGGACAAAGCGCCGCCGTCTCGAGGCGGAACATGGGCCGAAGCAATCTAGGGCTCTGGCGGAGTTATTCTACCAGGGAAACTTCCCTTCAGGAGGGGGAAATCAAAGTCAATCTTCATCAACATATTCACCAGCACCATCTCCTCTCAAACCCTAGCTCATCTCTTGTATTCAATCTTTGACTCAAAACCTCAGATTGGTACCTGTGGGTTGCTAGTAGTGTTGATTACTCCTTGTAGTTGATGCTAGTTGGTTTATTTGGTGTAAGATCATATGTTCAGATCTTTAATGATATTCAATACCCCTCTGATCTTGAACATGAACATGGTTTGTGAGTAGTTACGTTTGTTCCTGAGGACATGGGAGAAGTCTTGTTATAAGTAATCATGTGAATTTGGTATTCGTTTGATATTTTGATGAGATGTATGTTGTCTTTCCTCTAGTAGTGTTATGTGAACATCGACTACATGACACTTCACCATGATTTGGGCCAAGGGGAAGGAATTGGAAAGTAATAAGTAGATGATGGGTTGCTAGAGTGACAGAAGTTTAAACCCTAGTTTATGCGTTGATTCGTAAGGGGCTGTTTTGAATCCACATGTTTAATGCTATGGTTAGATTTATCTTAATTCTTCTTTCGTAGTTGCTGATGCTTGCGAGAGGGGTTAATCATAAGTGGGCGGCTTGTCCAAGTAAGGACAGCACCCAAGCACCGGTCCACCCACATATCAAATTATCAAAGTCATGAGCATGATGAAAACTAACTTGACGATAATTCTCATGTGTCCTCGGGAGCGCTTTGCTTTATATCAGAGTTCGTCCAGTCTTATCCTTTGCTATCAAACGGATTGGGCCACCTTGCTGCACCTTTGCTATACTTGTTACTTGTTACCCGTTACGAATTATCTTACTACCAAACTATCTGTTACCAATAATTTCAGTGCTGGCAGAAAATACCTTGCTGAAAACCGCTTGTCATTTTCTTCTGCTCCTCGTTGGGTTCGACACTCTTACTTATCGAAAGGACTACGATTGATCCTCTATACTTGTGGGTCATCACTTCTCATGGTGCATTTATCTGCACGGGTTGTAAATTTTTATGCCAACCGGCATTTTGTCGTATGGCTGCAATTTATTTAGTTGCGATACAACATTTAACGTGCTGCCAAAGGCCTTAGAAATTAGCAAGCCATTTTTGTACAGTGTAGTTTTATTCTTCGTAATGTTTTGGCATCATCGGTTTCCTTTAGGCCGAAAGCATCGTAGGAGCCCAAAGGGCCAATATTCATGTGGCCCACAACTCGAATGCAGCTAAAAACGATTATGGACAGTAACCATAGATAATAACTGGGCCTAAATTAGGGTTAGTTCTTCATATTTCTGATCATCCCATTGGTAGGCTCGTGAGTATAGTGGGCCATTAACAAGCCTAAACATAATATGGGCCCATAGTAATTGGGTCGTTAACATGTCTAAATATCTCAAGCCTTATTTGGCCCATAAATACCTCGGGCTGTTAATAGGTCGAAACGCAGATTGGGACTTCATTGGGCTAGAAGGTACTCAGGCTTGTAGTAGGCCGAAAGATGATTCGGCCTGAAGTGCGCCAAATAGCCCACTGGCCATTAGCAGGCCAAAATGTATCTGAGCCCACGTTGGCCCATTTACATGTAGGGTCGTTAACAGGCTGAAAGTTAACACGGACCGTAAATGCGTCGACCTACTACATGGGCCTTTAATAGGCCGAAAGTGCGGGCGGGCTGGATTTGTGTTGTCGAGCATATGGGCCGGTAATAGGCCCGATGTCACATCAGGCCACATATGGCCCATGTTGCGCCGACCGTTAACTGGATGAAAACACATCGAGCTGGAAGTGGCCCAACTCTACAGTGGGCCGCTAATAGGCCGAAAGTCAGAACTGGCCAAAAATGGCCTAATTCCAGCACGGTCCATTTATGGGCCAAAAGTACCATCGGGCCACAAATGGGCCCAAATGTAGTAGGGCCTTAAACAGGCCAAAAGTCAGAACCGGTCGAAAATGGCCCAATTGCAGCATGGTCTGTTTATGGACGGAAAGTATCATCGGGCAACAAATGGACCCAAATGTAACAGGGCCTTAAACAGGCCGGAAACACAACGGACTGTAATTGGGCCAAAATACATAGCGGACTCTTAACGAGCCAGAAGTGATCATGGGCCGCAATGATGAGAAATCCAGAACAGGTCGGTGACGGGCCGAATTGACACCATTCTTATGGGTCGTACCTATAAATGGGCCTTGTGTAAGTAGACCATTAATGGGCCGGCCCGCTAACTTTGACCGGGCTGATCTTTTTATGTACACGGGTCATTGTTGGGCCGAGTCACGTGTCAACGTTTCATTGGTGCGACCCGTCCAATGAACGGATGACATATGCTGCAACGCAGAGCTGACACGTGGTTCCTTAGGTGAATAAGAAATTGACACGTGGAAAAGCGTCATTTGTCGGTACTGTAAATGGTTATCGGATTCAAAACCTGCACCCGATAGCTTAACGGCAACCCGTTGTGATGGCTGCCACGTGTTGGTTACCCTTGATGAAATCAGTTCTATGACGCGTCATTTATTGTCCTAGAAGTGGACACTTCCGTGATGATAATTTGAGTATTGTCATGAAACACTTCTACGACAACACATGTATGAATATCTTCATTCCGTCATAAAATCGTCACGGATGTACATGCATGACATAAAACGTAACCTACTATGACAAACATGTATTATCACGAAATTGGTTTTTTCTTTTTGTAGTGGTAGCGGTTTTCTTTATATATATAAAGCAGGATGAAAGCCTTTCATGGTATATAGTTGGTGTTAAATTTTTTCTGATTATTAGTGTGTAGCTTTAGTATTTAGACTCACCGTGTGCAAATGTAAAATACTTCCGTGTGGTAAAGCAACGATAAGTAACGTAGATCGGAGAGCGAGTAACAAATTTTTTATAACTTGTACTAACACACAAACAGAAAATATGGCCTGATGTGGAAAGTTGGACGTTGTAAATGACAAGAGGACAGATAATCCAACATACTTGGTGCAACGTTATCTTTCTATCCAAATGCAAGGGGGGGCCCATGAACGTACGTACATGCTCCTTCGTCCCAGCAGCTAAGAAGATGAGATTTCTCTCTTTCTCTCTCTCTCAAAAAAAAAAAGCTAAGAAGATGAGATCAATCCCAAATGCTTGGATGCAAATGGAAAGATGAGATGTCGCCTAAAAAAGAAAATGTAGATCTCGCCGGTTTATAAATATGCTGATCGATCCCTAACCAAACCAACAATATCAGAACCCACATACATACATACATACATACTCCTCTCCTCCTGTGTAGGTGTGTGTAGCTAGTAGAGTGATAGAAAATGTTTCCACTAGTGACGGGGTCGCCCAAATGCGTTGCGCTCCGATCAAACCATGACAACAGCTACCTGCGCTCCGTCCACGACGAGAGCCAGGGCGGCAGTATCGTCGAGCTAAGCAGCGGTGGCGACGGCGGCGTCAATAACCCGCGCTGCCGGTTTTATCTGGAGGCGTCCGAGGAGCACGACGGGCACCTGCACGTGAGGTGCTGCCACAACAACAAGTACTGGGTGTCCCAGCAGCGCGTGCATGGCGACGGCGACGCACGCTGGGTCATCGGCACCGCCAATGAACCGGAGGCGGACCTGTCCAAGCCGTCATGCACCTTGTTTAAGCCCACCCCGGCCTCGGAGGAGGACGGCTCCGTCAGGTTGGTTCCATGCATGAATGCATGCATCTTTTTTACACCACTATAGTCTACTTTGCATTCTCTTCTTCTATTCTACTACCTTAGTACGTACTAGCTAGTAGCTAGTATCCATTTTTGCGTTACATTATCTATACCACTATATAGTGTGTCAATAACTTCAAATATTAGTCGTTGGATATGCCCATCCAACAGTCAAGAGATGGCAAATTTGAGCATTATCATTCGTTGGATAAAGTTTTCAACTCATAGAATTCTGCCACGTGGACTTTTAATTGAACGCCCAACTCTACCATCTCATGTGTTTCAGAAGCATCTATCCACATGCTTTTCTGATACTTTAATGAAAAGAGACTAGAATAATCTAGATTCAAGAGAGGTAAGAACCAAGTTGGATCTTGTCCAATACGATTCTACGAAAGGAAATACATATTCAGATGTATTTTCCCATGCTTTCCATATATATCTAAATGGTGTGCAAAGCACATACAATTTACTAGTTACCACAGTAACTGTAATGCACTAGCTAAATGCCCGTGCGATTGCTTGTTTTCTTTTGTCAGTCTATGCTCACGTCCGTTCAAATAATGCCATATTATTTCCAGTCTATGTTCACTCGCCTCGGCTACACTCCATGTCTCTTGGGCGTAGCATGCAGTTTTTCACCACGTTCTGAATATCATATCCCCATCCTATTACCACCGTGTGGATATCCTGTTTCCTCCCTCGTGCGGGTCTTCTCTGCATCCACTTTATTTGCTTCACTTCCCAAATTTCAAAAGGAAATTGGCAGTGTAGGTTTCACTTGGCAACGATTAGAAATGCCTGGATGCATCAATATAATGAAAATACACAATAGGATGAGATTAGGGTGATACGAAATGTTCATGCTACTACATTAGGCACACCATCAATATTTTGTGGCGACAAGCGGCTACACCACACATATGCGCACTGTCTTTGCTCTGACCGTTGCAACATAGGATTACGTTGTTTGTGTTTGATAATATGTTATCATCATCATGAATTGAGAAAGAATGTTGGTTCCTTTTTTGGGCCGACTTTGGTTCATTTGTAGTTTCATTGATTCGTAGTTCATGCTTGTGCAATGTCGGTATTGACCGGCTTTGCGGGCTTGTTCTACCTCCTGGGGCATCTCGATTCACCTCTGGCTCCATATAGTATTTTATTTTATTTATTTATTTTTGCTTTGTACCAAGATTATTTGGTTTGTCGAGTAAATAATTTACTATTAAGGTATACTACTCCCTCCAATCCAAAATAAATGTCGTAGTTTTAAACTAAGGTTAGTTCAACCTTATTCAAAACCACAACACTTATTATGGATGGGTGGGGGTACCATTTTCAACAAAGTTTACAAAAGCTTCAATTTATTTGTTTCATAGTATATTCTAACATTCCAGATATGGTCATATCCGGATGATTTGAGCTGAAAAAAAAACAGGCTTTCATGGCAAAACGAAAATCAAGTTTACCAACTTTCGAGTCAAACATTTTTTTTAATAAAGGGCGCTTTATTATCTTAAAACGAAGCATTAAGCGGATACAAAGCATAATGAGCAGCACATGGCCTGTTCACAACTAAGATGCACACAGCCAACTACCAACAGTCTCACAAAAGATAATATAAAAAAGCGACATATCGAGACAACAGTAGAGTCATATAGGACTGACACTATACCTATGTCGCCGGAGGTAGTGGACCAATCCAAAGATTATGCTGCCATCCATGTTGGGTGAAAACCTCCCTCGCCACCCGCTCCAACCACATACACACCGTCTTGAATAACGGTTGGTACTTCGTTCGGTGTAGCATAGACCACATCGAAAAATAATCTGCAATGAAGAGAGTTTTCGCCATTGAAAACCAAATCGTTTCTATATAGCTAAAGAGACCATAATAAGGCATACACTCCCACTTTGAACATATTTGGAGTACCGTCCAATCAATGACCAATTTTTTTTTATAAAACTTGGGGACGGATACAAATTGGACGCAATTTGGATGACGGACCACGTAGAACGTGCAAACTTGCAATAAAATGTAAAAATTCCCATCCTGTGCCGGGATGGCGTCAGGGCCTGGAGCTTTGTTATGTTCCATTTGGAACACTGCGGCTCGCACCTCCTCTTGAGAGAAATGTGTCGTGCGGATATCGTTTTCTTCAAACATATATACTGTATATGAATGCCTGCTACTACGCATGGACCCAATTAAGCTAGTCTTAGGTCCCTTGAATAAATAATATCCCGATTTTCTCTATCTTTTTTTCGATAAAGGGCGATTTTATTAACTCAAAATGTAGTATCAAGTGGATACAAAGCATTATGAGCAACACCCGGCCTCTGCATAACTAGGATGCACACAGCCGAACACCAAAGTCCGACAACCAGAAGAAAACAAAAACCGACAAATCGGTAATAGTAGAGTCCTATAGACCGACACTGTGCCTATGTCGAAAGGTGAGATGGACCGATCCGGAGGTTATGCTGCCATCCATGTTGGGTAAAAACCTCCGTAGCCATCTGCTCCAACTGCGTACACACCGCCTTGAACATCGGTTGGACCTCCTCTCGTTGTAGCATAGACCACGTACGAAGCGGTTTTCTCTATCTGTATCCCAATTAGTTAACTCTAGATTGTCTATCTTTGGTAATCTATAGATTGACAATACTACAGTACGGTGTTAATACTTTTGTTTACACGTACGTACGGTTGTCTATGCATGGCAGGTTCCTCCACTCCCAGATGGGCAAATATGTTGGCGTGTTATCCAGTGGTGATGTCGCCCATTTGCATATACTAGCATCTGACCAAGAAGACAAGTCTCTGCTAGTTGGTGGTGGCTTCACTGTTGTGGATTTGTCGCAGCATAAGCAATTGCCTGCACATGTATCTTTCAAAGGTGACAACGGCAAGTACCTGGGTGTATGGAGCAACGGCTATCATAATTATGTATGTGTTTCGAAAGATGACATCACAGATCCAAGGGCGTCACACACTCTCACCAACAATGATGATGGATCCATCCGTTTACAATCTGATTTCCAGAGCAAGTTTTGGAGGCGCAGCCCGGACTGGATTTGGGCCGACTCACACGACACCACCAACAACAACCGTGACACCTTGTTCGAGGTGGTGGTCATCGGGGATGACTTCGTAGCGCTTCGAAACCTGGGCAATGGCAGTTTCTGTCAGAGGCTAACCGCAGATGGCAAGATTGACTGCCTCAATGCTAGTGCTGATAGATTGGTAGGACGAGCAAGATTCCATCTGGAAGAGCCGGTTATTTCTCGAGAGATCTATGACATTGAGTTCCACCTGGATGAGGCTAAGGTTCAGCTCAAGAATCTCGAGGATGTAAAAACTGCTCATCTTATCAATGACGTCTCTACACCCGGCACACAAGATGTAGAATTCAAAGTCCAAGAGAGCAGGGAGAGTACCTGGAGTTCTAGTGTTTCATTGAAAGTGGCTATCAAGTCAACCATTGACTCTGGGATTCCACTGATAGTGAAAGGGGAAATAGAAATTAGTGCTGAATTTCAAGGAGGATATAGCTGGGGAGAAACTATAATGAAAACACGAGAGACCACCATGAAATATCAAGTCATTGTGCCTCCAATGTCCAAGGTCTTGGTGACAGCGATTCAGTCACAAGGTAAATGTGATGTCCCATACTCATACAAGCAGAAGGATGTTCTGTTGAATGGACAGGAAGTTACTCACCACTTCACAGATGGCATTTATAGGGGTGTTAGTGTGTCTGATACTACAATCACAGTCGAACCCATGTTGTGACTAGTTATCCCTAGTTATTGTTAGTTTAGAATACTATAAGAGTTTGGATATGGAAAGGTTCGCCCCGAAGAAGGTTTTCCTGCTGTCTCCAAATTCAGTTTGAATTGTTTTGTTTTACTCCGATATGTAATTGGCTTTATAAGGCCCCCATCAATACAATCAAGTAAGTTGAATCTATTTCCTACCTCATTTTGCGATCTCTTCTCTGCCTCTCCATCAACACTAGGTAATTAAAAGACATGTTAAAGGACTTCGAGCTGATGGTCACTTTACTGCAAATTAGGTCTTTTTTTTAATAAATGACGCCTTTACTAACTCAAAATGTAGCATAAAGAGGATACAATGCATTATGAGTAATATCCGGTCTCTACATAGTTAGGATGCACACATCGGCCAAACATGGACTTCCTAAACATTTAAAAAAAATCCGACATATAGGCACTAGAAAAGTTGTATAAAACCCGGCGTGATTTCCAAATTTTCTTATTATTCTCCACTGAGATCTCTGAATGCGTGAGGGCACGGTACATAGAGTCGACTATGTACGACCAAGAAGTAGTGAGATTCCAGCGAAAAATATCCACTCCTTGTGTGAGGTTAATCTAATCTAATATGGATAGAAGATTTTGCCATGATGAGATACGGAGTCCAATCAAATCCCTTCTAAAGTAAATATCCGGCCGGTTTGACCGGTGCATGTGCGTTAGTGTATCATTTTTATTGCATATGCGGTACAAGACTAGATATTGTTCCCAGAGAGTGGCATTGCCTAACCATTTATCCTCACAGAAACATATCTCCGAGCTGTCATTTATCCCAAAGGATCCTAAGCGGAAGAGATGTTTCTTTGCCGCCATCAGACCTGCCCAAAAGCGTGAATCTCCAAATTTTCAATATTTCCGAGACACAACTTTTTGGCCTAGATACTTACTGCGCAACATGGTTTACCATATGCCATCCTTAGTAAGTAGTTTGAGCAAAACATTACTATGTAAGACATCATTCTACCTGAAGGTCATGAATGCATAAACCACCTTGGTCTTTCTGTGTACAAACCACACTCCATTTTCTGAGCTTATGTTTTTTTTTTCTTTTCATTGTCTTCTTTCCAAAAGAATCTAGATCCGAAATAATCCAGCCTTTGGAGGACCCCTTGTGGAGTTGAAAAAAAGAGAGTATATAAAGAACATAATTTACGCATATGGAGGAATCCTTATGTACCACATGACACATCTGGTAAGCAATTCAAACAATTCAAAAAATATATATACTGCCTGTTGTGGAGATAAAGATCCTTGAGCTGCATGTCGTTCATGAAACCAAGAAAGGCCGATAGACAATGGGGGTAGATGTTGTTACTGCTCTTATCCGATGCATGTGCAATAAGATTGAAATCACCTCTAGTGAAAATGGGTGTGCTGATTTGGAATAAACTTTGGGTGATCAGCTTGATCTCCTCCCGAAAATCCAACTTGACATTAATCTCCTGAGACCGGTACATCGTAATCAAGACAAAAGGAACACCAGCACAGGCGTGACCATGAACCTCCATCAAGGCGGGTTGATTGTGACATTTGATAGCTCAAACTTGTCCCCCTTACTCGTGGCGGCGGCCGGCGACACAAGGAAGAGGAGGCTACGGTGGCGGCGGAGGAGGAGGATATGATGGTGGTGGTGGGTATGGAGGAGGAGGAGGAGGAGGATACGGTGGTGGCGGTGGGTACGGGCGGTGGCAGCATGGGCCCTCCCAATGTTGACGGTCTGAGCATGTAGTACTGCTGTCACAGTCCTAGAATTTGCTTGTAAGTAGTTGCATCAAAGAGCATCATGCATCATGTTAATTTAAAAAAAATGAATTGAGGAATATCCGAAGCCTCGGAAATTTGATTTCTTCCCCTTCGGTGATGTTCTCCGCGATAGGGTATGTTCCTGAGGATACGCTCGAGTATCATCTGCCAGGCAAGCAACACCCCTTGATCACTCCGATACAATCACACTCTCTCGCTTTTGCTCTCTTTTACTGCATTAGGACAACAACAATTCAACCGTTACATATTGCGGTAGTTCAACCCATTCCTCTGCATGACCTGTCTTTGCCACAGTAAATAGTTAAAACCTTCTAGCATGAGTATGTAGGATCGAAAGTATGTCTAGAGGGGGGGTGATTAGACTAGTTGACCAAATAAAAATCTAGCCTTTTCCCAATTTTAAGTCTTGGCAGATTTTAGCAACTTAGCACAAGTCAAGCAATCAACCTACACATGCAAATCTAACAGTATAGCAGCGGAATGTAAATCATTGCATATGAAGGTAAAGGCAAGGAGTTTGGAGGGAGCAAACGCAATGTAGACATGGAGATTTTTGGCGTGGTTCCGATAGGTGGTGCTATCGTACATCCACGTTGATGGAGACTTCAACCCACGAAGGGTAACGGTTGCGCGAGTCCACGGAGGGCTCCACCCACGAAGGGTCCACGAAGAAGCAACCTTGTCTATCCCACCATGGCGATCACCCACGAAGGACTTGCCTCACTTGGGTAGACTTCACGAAGCAGGCGATCTCCTTGCCCTTACAAACTCCTTGGTTCAACTCCACAATCTTGACGGAGGCTCCCAAGTGACACCTAACCAATCTAGGAGACACCACTCTCCAAAAGGTAATAGATGGTGTGCTGATGATGAACTCCTTGCTCTTGTGCTTCAAATGATAGTCTCCCCAACACTCAACTCTCTCTCACAGATTTGGATTTGGTGGAAAGATGATTTGAGTGGAAAGCAACTTGGGGAAGGCTAGAGATCAAGATTCTTATGGTTGGATTGGAATATCTTGGTCTCCACACATGAGTAGGTGGTTCTCTCTTACAAAATGAATGCTGGAAGTGTAGGCATGTTCTAATGGCTCTCCTCACAAATGGAGGAAGGGTGGAGGGGTATATATAGCCTCCACACAAAATCTAACCGTTACACATAATTTACCAAACTCGGTGGGACCGAATAGTGAAACTCGGTCAGACCGATTTAGTTCAAAATGTGAACGTTAGGACTTTCGGTGGGACCGACATGTCAACTCGGTGAGACCGATTTCGTTAGGGTTAGCGCATAACGTAATCTCGGTGAGACCGGTCACATGAACTCGGTGAGACTGATTTCTGTAATAGGCAAACAGAGAGTTGGTCAGGCAAACTCGGTGGGACCGATCGCTCATTTCGGTGAGACCGAAACGTTACGAAGAGGAAACAGAGAGTTTGCATTGCGAACTCGGTGGGACCGATCGCTCATCTCGGTTAGACCAAAACGTTACGAAGGGAAACAGAGAGTTAGCAATCCCATCTCGGTGAGACCGAGATCCCTATCGGTGAGACCGAACTGATTAGGGTTTCTAGCAGTGGCTATGTCAAATGAACTCGGTGGCACCGGATAGATCAAATCGGTGGGGCCAAGTTTGACTTTTGGTTTGGGACATATGTGGATATGAGAAAGTGGTTGAGGGTTTTGGAGCATATCACTAAGCATTTTGAGCAAGCAAGCCATTAAGCAACACCTCATCCCCTTTTAATAGTATTGGCTTTCCTATGGACTCAATGTGATCTTGGATCACTAAAATGAAAAGAGTAGAGGCTTGAGCTTGAGCCAATATGTGTCCTTAGCATTTTGAGGGGTCCACATCTCTAGTCCATGCCATGCCAATCATTGAACTTTCTGAAATGATCATCTTGAAAGAGTATTAGTTCAATGAGCTATATGTTGTTAAGAATTACCAAAACCACCCAGGGATTAGTTGCACTTTCAATCTCCCCCTTTTTGGTAATTGATGACAATATATAGATCAAAGCTTCGACACATGATAATAAGAATGAAGTATATCGTCGCTTTGAGAAGTATGTGATAAGCAAGAGCTCCCCCTAAATTTGTGCATTATTTAAAATTTGCTTTTGAATGCAAATGCACAATCGATTAGGATTATGGGTTACTCTTCCATGTCACATACATCTTGGCAGAGCGCTCAAAATGATGGAATATGAAAATATGCACTCATCACCAAGGCAAAGTGAATGATCATACAAGAGAGATAAATAATGTCATCATCCAAGCACAAACATTAATGTAGGATATGATCAAACACATGACCATAAGTATCTCACACACATAAACATAGAGTACCAACCAAGCAAGCACACAAAAAGTAGCAAAGAGAATGGCAAAAGGAAGCAAGCACTCTCTCTCGAAGCCTATGATCTATACACTATCTCCCCCTTTGGCAACAAGTTACCAAAAAGCTTGAAAATGCATAGTGCTATGCGTCTCTCTAGGCTTGATCTTCGGGAGGCGGTGTAGAGAGGACTCCAAGAACAAATGCATCTGTTGAGGTTGTTGGAGCTGGTGGAGTTGCAACCGGAGGGGCAACTGAAGCTGTAGCTGCAGGTGCTGACGCAGTAGCTCTTGTATCTGTCACAGGCACTACTGCAGATCTCTGTTCCCTAGGCACTCTCTGAAAAGCAGCTGTGGTAGCTTTCCCTTTCCTTTCTTCAGCTTCTTCCTGGAGCTGCTCAACAGCTGTCTGCATCTCTGTCACCTTCAAGTCCAGATCATAAAACTTTGTTTCAATGATCCTCTCCAGGCTCTCTTGATTCTGAGTCAGGGTGGCCAAACCTTTCTCATGAAGGAAATATGCCCTAGAGGCAATAATAAAGTTATTATTTTATTTCTTTATGTCATGATAAATGTTTATTATTCATGCTAGAATTGTATTAACCGGAAACTTGATACATGTGTGAATACATAGACAAAACAAAGTGTCCCTAGTATGCCTCTACTTGACTAGCTCGTTAATCAAAGATGGTTAAGTTTCCTGACCATAGACATGTGTTGTCATTTGATGAACGGGATCACATCATTAGGAGAATGATGTGATGGACATGACCCATCCGTTAGCTTAGCATAATGATCGTTAAGTTTATTGCTATTGCTTTCTTCATGACTTATACATGTTCCTCTGACTATGAGATTATGCAACTCCCGAATATTGGAGGAACACCTTGTGTGCTATCAAACGTCACAACGTAACTGGGTGATTATAAAGATGCTCTACAGGTGTCTCCGATGGTGTTTGTTGGGTTGGCGTAGATCGAGATTAGGATTTGTCACTCCGTGTATCGGAGAGGTATCTCTGGGCCCTCTCGGTAATGCACATCACTATAAGCCTTGCATGCAATGTGACTAATGAGTTAGTTACGGGATGATGCATTACGGAACGAGTAAAGAGACTTGCCGGTAATGAGATTGAACTAGGTATGATGGTACCGACGATCGAATCTCGGGCAAGTAACATACCGATGACAAAGGGAATAACGTATGTTGTTATGCGGTTTGACCGATAAAGATCTTCGTAGAATATGTAGGATCCAATATGAGCATCCAGGTTCCGCTATTGGTTATTGACCGGAGATGTGTCTCGGTCATGTCTACATAGTTCTCGAACCCGTAGGGTCCGCACGCTTAACGTTCGATGACGATTTGTATTATGAGTTTATGTGATTTGATGACCGAAGTTTGTTCGGAGTCCTGGATGAGATCGGGGACATGACGAGGAGTCTCGAAATGGTCGAGAGGTAAAGATCGATATATTGTAAGGCTATATTCGGACATCGGAAAGGTTCTGATTCGGGTATTTTTCGGAGTACCAGAGAGTTACGGGAATTCGTATTGGGCCTTAATGGGCCACACGGGAAAGGAGAGAAAGGCCTCTACGCCCCTTCCCCATGGACTCGTCCGAATTGGACTAGGGAAAGGGGGCGCCCCCTTCCTTCCTTCTCCTTCTCCCTTCCCCTTTTCCTATTCCATGTGGGAGGTGGAATCCTACTAGGACTCCACACTTTGGGCGCACCCTATGAGGGCCGGCCTCCTCCTCCCTCCATCCTTTATATACGTGGCCAGGGGGCACCCCATAGACACACAAGAGAAGATTTGTCTTAGCCGTGTGCGGTGCCCCCCTCCACAGTTACACACCTCGGTCATATTGTCGTAGTGCTTAGGCGAAGCCCTGCGTCGGTAACTTCATCATCACCGTCACCACGCCGTCGTGCTGACGAAACTCTCCCTCGGCCTCAGCTGGATCTAGAGTTCGAGGGACGTCACCGAGCTGAACGTGTGCAGATCACGGAGGTGCCGTGCGTTCGGTACTTGATCGGTTGGATCGCGAAGACGTTCGACTACATCAACCGCGTTACTAAACGCTTCCGCTTTCGGTCTACGAGGGTACGTGGACACACTCTCCCCGCTCGTTGCTATGCATCACATAGATAGATCTTGCGTGATCGTAGGTAAAAGTTTGAAATACTACGTTCCCCAACAGTGGCATCCGAGCCAGGTCTATGCGTAGATGTTATATGCACGAGTAGAACACAAAGGAGTTGTGGGCGTGGGTGTATACATATTGCTTGCCGTTACTAGTTGTTACTTGGTTCAGCGGTATTGTGAGATGAAGCGGCCCGGACCGACATTACGCGTACGCTTACGCGAGACTGGTTTCACCGCTACGAGCACTCGTTGCTTAAAGGTGACTGGCGGGTGTCTGTCTCTCTCAGTTTAGTTGAATCGGTTTCAATGAAGAGGGTTCTTTTAGAAGATAAAAAAGCAATCACTACACCACGTTGTGGTTTTGTTGCGTAGGTAAGAACGGTTCTTGCTCAGCCCGTAGCAGCCACGTAAAACTTGCAACAAACAAAGTAGAGGACGTCTAACTTGTTTTTGCAGGGCTTGCTGTGATGTGATATGGTCAAGACATGATGTGATATCATTTATTGTATGAGATGATCATGTTTTGTAACAGAGTTATTGGCAACCGGCAGGAGCCATATGGTTGTCGCTTTATTGTATGCAATGCAATCGCCATGTAATTGTTGTTACTTTATCACTAAGCGGTAGCAATAGTCGTAGAAGCAATAGTTGGCGAGACGACAACGATGCTACGATGGAGATCAAGGTGTCACGCCGGTGACGATGGAGATCATGATGGTGCTTCGATGATGGAGATCAAGAGCACAAGATGATGATGGCCATATCATGTCACATATTGAATTGCATGTGATGTTAATCCTTTTATGCATCTTATTTTGCTTAGTACGGCGGTAGCATTATAAGATGATCTGTCACTAAATTTCAAGGTACAAGTGTTCTCCCTGAGTATGCACCGTTGCGAAAGTTCTTCGTGCTGAGACACCACGTGATGATCGGGTGTGATAAGCTCTACGTTCACATACAACCGGTGCAAGCCAGTTTTGCATACGCAGAATACTCGGGTTAAACTTGACGAGCCTAGCATATGCAGATATGGCCTCGGAACACTGAGACCGAAAGGTCGAGCGTGAATCATATAGTAGATATGATCAACATAGTGATGTTCACCATTGAAAACTACTCCATCTCACGTGATGATCGGACATGGTTTAGTTGATTTGGATCACGTGATCACTTAGATGATTAGAGGGATATCTATCTAAGTGGGAGTTCTTAAGTAATATGATTAATTAAACTTTAATTTATCATGAACTTAGTCCTGGTAGTATTTGCAAATTATGTTCTAGATCAATAGCTCGCGTATAGCTCCCCTGTTTTATTTTTGATATGTTCCTGGAGAAAACTAAGTTGAAAGATGATAGTAGCAATGATGCGGACTGGTTCCGTGATCTGAGGATTATCCTCATTGCTGCACAGAAGAATTATGTCCTTGATGCACCGCTAGGTGGCAGAACTATTGCAGGAGCAGATGCAGACGTTATGAACGTTTGACAAGCTCGGTATGATGACTACTTGATAGTTTAGTGCACCATGCTTTACGGCTTAGAACCGGGACTTCAAAAACATTTTGAATGCCACGGAGCATATGAGATGTTCCAAGAGATGAAATCGGTATTTCAGACTCATGCCCGTGTCGAGAGGTATGAGACCTCTGACATATACTTTGCCTACAAGATGGAGGAGAATAGCTCAACCAGTGAGCATATGCTCAGAATGTTTGGGTACTACAATCGCTTAAATCAAGTGGGAGTTAATCTTCCAGATAAAATAGTGATTGACAGAGTTCTCTAGTCACTATCACCAAGTTACTAGAACTTCGTGATGAACTATAATATGCAAGGGATGACAAAAATGATTCCCTAGCTCCTCGTGATGCTGAAATCAACGAAGGTAGAAATCAAAAAAGAGCATCAAGTGTTGATGGTTAACAAGACCACTAGTTTCAAGAAAAGGGCAAAGGGAAGAAGGGGAACTTCAAGAAGAATAGCAAGCAAGTTGCTACTCCCGGGAAGAAGCCCAAGTCTGGACCTAAGCCTGAAACTGAGTGCTTCTACTGCAAAGGGACTGGTCACTGGAAGTGGAACTACCCCAAGTATTTGGCGGATAAGAAGGATGGCAAAGTGAACAAAAGTATATTTGATATACATGTTATTGATGTGTATTTTACTAGTATTCATAGTAGCCCCTGGGTATTTGATACTGGTTTAGTTGCTAACATTAGTAACTCGAAACAGGAGTTGCAAAATGAACAGAGACTAGTTAATGACGAGGTGACGATGTGTGTTGGAAGTGATTCCAAGGTTGATAAGATCACCATCGCACACTCCCTCTACCTTCGGGATTAGTGTTGGACCTAAATAAATGTTATTTGGTATTTGCATTGAGCATGAATATGATTGGATCATGTTTATTGTGATACGGTTATTCATTTAAGTCAGAGAATAATTGTTGTTCTGTTTAAATGAATAAAACCTTCTATGGTCATACACTCAATATAAATGGTTTATTGAATCTCGATCGTAGTGATACACATATTCATAATATTGATGCCAAAAGATGCAAAGTTGTTAATGATAATGCAACATATTTTGTGGCACTGCCGTTTAGGTCATATTGGTGTAAAGCGCATGAAGAAACTCCATTCAGATGGACTTTTGGAATCACTTGATTATGAATCATTTGATGCTTGCGAACCATGCCTCATGGGCAAGATGACTAAGACTCCGTTCTCCGGAACAATCGAGCGAGCTAATGACTTATTGGAAATAATACATATCGATGTATGCGGTCCGATGAGTGTTGAGGCTCACGGCGGGTATCGTTATTTTTTGACCTTCACAGATGATTTGAGCAGATATGGGTATATCTACTTGATGAAACATAAGTCTGAAACATTTGAAAAGTTCAAAAGAATTTCAGAGTGAAGTAGAGAATCATCGTAACAAGAAAATAAAGTTTCTACGATCTGATCGCAGAGGCGAATATTTGAGTTACGAGTTTGGCCTTCAATTAAAACAATGTGGAATAGTTTCACAAACTCATACCACCTGGAACACCACAGCATAATGGTGTGTCCGAACATCATAACCGTACTTTATTGGATATAGTGCAAGCTATGATGTCTCTTACCGATTTACCACTATCGTTTTGGGGTTATGCATTAGAGACAGCTGCATTCACATTAAATAGGGCACCATCTAAATCCGTTGAGACGACACCGTATGAATTGTGGTTTGGCAAGAAACCTAAGCTGTCGTTTCTTAAAGTTTGGGGTTGTGATGCTTATGTGAAAAAGCTTCAGCCTGATAAGCTCGAACCCAAATCGGAGAAGTGCATCTTTATAGGATACCCAAAAGAAACTGTTGGGTACACCTTCTATCACATATCCGAAGGCAAGATATTTGTTACTAAGAATGGATCCTTTCTAGAGAAGGAGTTTCTCTGGAAAGAAGTGAGCAGGAGGAAAGTAGAACTTGATGAGGTAGTGGTACCTTCTCTTGAATTGGAAAGTAGTTCATCACAGAAATCAGTTCCAGTGATGCCTACACCAATTAGTGAGGAAGCTAATGATGATGATCATGAAACTTCAGATCAAGTTACTATAGAACCTCGTAGGTCAACCAGAGTACGTTCCGCTCAAGAGTGGTACGGTAATCCTATTCTGGAAGTCATGTTACTAGACCATGACGAACCTACGAACTATGAGGAAGCGATGATGAGCCCAGATTCCGCGAAATGGCTTGAGGCCATGAAATCTGAGATGGGATCCATGTATGAGAACAAAGTATGGACTTTGGTTGACTTGCCCGATGATCGGCAAGTCATTGAGAATAAATGGATCTTCAAGAGGAAGACATACGCTGATAGTAGTGTTTCTATCTACAAAGCTCGAATTATCGCAAAAGGTTTTCGACAAGTTCAAGGTGTTGACTACAATGAGATTTTCTCACTCATATCGATGCTTAAGTCTGTCCGAATCATGTTAGCAATTGCCGCATTTTATGAAATCTGGCAAATGGATGTCAAAACTACATTTCTTTAATGGATTTATTAAAGAAGATTTGTATATGATACAACCAGAAGGTTTTGTCAATCCTAAAGGTACTAACAAAGTGTGCAGGCTCCAGCAATCCATCTATGGACAGGTGCAAGCATCTCGGAGTTGGAATATACGCTTTGATAAGTTGATCAAAGCATATGGTTTTATACAGACTTACGGTGAAGCCTGTATTTACAAGAAAGTGAGTGGGAGCTCTGTAGCATTTCTGATATTATATGTGGATGACATATTATTGATTGGAAATGATATAGAATTTCTGGATAGCATAAAAGGATACTTGAATATGAATTTTTCAATAATAAAAAGACCTCGGTGAAGCTGCTTAAGTATTGAGCATCAAGATCTATAGGGATAGATCGAGACGCTTAATAGGACTTTCACAAAGCACATACCTTGACAAGATTTTGAAGGAGTTCAAAATGGATCAGTCAAAGAAGGAGTTCTTGCCTGTGTTACAAGGTGTAAAATTGAGTAAGACTCAAAACCCGACCACGGCAGAAGATAGAAAGAGAATGAAAGTCATTCCCAATGCCTCAGTCATAGGTTCTATAAAGTATGCCATGCTATGTACCAGACCAATTGTGTGCCTTGCTATGAGTTTAGCAAGGAGGTACGATAGTGATCCAGGAATGGATCACTGGATAGCGGTCAAAGTTATCCTTAGTTACCTAAGAGGACTAAGGAAATATTTCTCGGTTATGGAGGTGATAAAAGAGTTCGTCGTAAAAGGTTATGTCGATGCAAGCTTTTACACCGATCCAGATGACTCAAAGTATCAATCTGTATACATATTGAAAGTGGGAGCAATTAGCTAGAGTAGCTCCGTGCAGAGCATTGTAGACATAGAAATTTGCAAAATACATACGGATCTGAATGTGGCAGACCCGTTGACTAAACTTCTCTCACAAGCAAAACTTGATCACACCTTAGTACTCTTTGGGTGTTAATCACATGGTGATGTGAACTAGATTATTGACTCTAGTAAACCCTTTGAGTGTTGGTCACATAGCGATGTGAACTATGGGTGTTAATCACATGGTGATGTGAACTATTGGTGTTAAATCACATGGCGATGTGAACTAGATTATTGACTCTAGTGCAAGTGGGAGACTGAAGGAAATATGCCCTAGAGGCAATAATAAAGTTATTATTTTATTTCTTTATGTCATGATAAATGTTTATTATTCATGCTAGAATTGTATTAACCGGAAACTTGATACATGTGTGAATACATAGACAAAACAAAGTGTCCCTAGTATGCCTCTACTTGACTAGCTCGTTAATCAAAGATGGTTAAGTTTCCTGACCATAGACATGTGTTGTCATTTGATGAACGGGATCACATCATTAGGAGAATGATGTGATGGACATGACCCATCCGTTAGCTTAGCATAATGATCGTTAAGTTTATTGCTATTGCTTTCTTCATGACTTATACATGTTCCTCTGACTATGAGATTATGCAACTCCCGAATACCGGAGGAACACCTTGTGTGCTATCAAACGTCACAACATAACTGGGTGATTATAAAGATGCTCTACAGGTGTCTTCGATGGTGTTTGTTGGGTTGGCATAGATCGAGATTAGGATTTGTCACTCTGTGTATCGGAGAGGTATCTCTGGGCCCTCTCGGTAATGCACATCACTATAAGCCTTGCAAGCAATGTGACTAATGAGTTAGTTACGGGATGATGCATTACGGAACGAGTAAAGAGACTTGCCGGTAACGAGATTGAACTAGGTATGATGATACCGACGATCGAATCTCGGGCAAGTAACATACCGATGACAAAGGGAATAACGTATGTTGTTATGCGGTTTGACCGATAAAGATCTTCGTAGAATATGTAGGAGCCAATATGAGCATCCAGGTTCCGCTATTGGTTATTGACCGGCGATGTGTCTCGGTCATGTCTACATAGTTCTCGAACCCGTAGGGTCCGCACGCTTAACGTTCGATGACGATTTGTATTATGATTTTATGTGATTTGATGACCGAAGTTTGTTTGGAGTCCCGGATGAGATCGGGGACAGGACGAGGAGTCTCAAAATGGTCAAGAGGTAAAGATCGATATATTGGAAGGCTATATTCGGACATCGGAAAGGTTCTGAGTGATTCGGGTATTTTTCGGAGTACCGGAGAGTTACGGGAATTCGTATTGGGCCTTAATGGGCCATACGGGAAAGGAGAGAAAGGCCTCTGCGCCCCTTCCCCATGGACTGGTCCGAATTGGACTAGGGAAAGGGGGCGCCCCCTTCCTTCCTTCTCCTTCTCCCTTCCCCTTTTCCTATTCCATGTGGGAGGTGGAATCCTACTAGGACTAGGGAGTCCTAGTAGGACTCCACACTTTGGGCGCACCCTATGAGGGCCGGCCTCCTCCTCCCTCCATTCTTTACTAGATCGGGATCACGCCTTGGCGCGAAGGTGCCGGTCCAACCGATACGACCAAGCAGTGGAAGATCAAACTGTATGATGCATTAGTAGAAAGGTGAGTTTAGCACATGTAACAGGCCGGACAACTTTGTCAAAGAGTTGCTACTTGCCGAACCCCAACTCCCACGTGGGTGTGCATATCTAAGGATGGAAATGTAGTTATTATATCAGGATGGAAATGTATCAAGGAATTAATCAAAAAAGTTGAATGATCAAACCTTTGATATAACTCTTTTTAGATTAACATCTGATATTACTCAATACATCTCAGGATGGAAATACATCTGATATTGCTCAAAGAGTAGTTGATGGTAGATACAACAGTAATCACCCCGTAAAAATATCTAAAAAATGGCCCTATCTACATGCCATCGGTGCAGTTATACAATGTGACATGAAATACCTAAGCAAGGTTTGGTATGATAGAAACCAAAAGCAGGCCATAGTATTAGTCCCAGATAACTTATTTACACTATTTTTCATACTGCGTAATAGTAAACTACATGATTGACTATTAGATATATAACTTTGTTCACACGCCTTCATCCAATTTGCTTGATATATAACTTTGTCCACACTCCTTCATTTGATTTGCTTGCATGTTGCGGCGCACGGATCTGCTAAAGGACATATTGTGTTAGGCAAACTATTCAAATAGTGCGTCTCCTGGATTGGGAGAAAATGGTTTGGTCTATATGAAGGAGAATCACTTTCGATAATATTTAGTGATCTGGGTACAGTGTAGCCTCTTTAAAATAAAATAATATAAAAGATAAAATTAAAATTATTTTATCTTAGTATTCTACTCCCTCCATTCCAAAATAAGTGACTCAACTTTGTACTAAAGTTAGTACAAAGTTGAGTCACTTATTTTGGGACGGAGGGAGTACAAGGCACCCAGAAAACATAACAAGCCTACTATACATAGATATCATCCAAGATTTTCTTTAGGCACAAAACTTGATTACACTATGCGATGAATGGAAGTAAAGGGATCTCATCTTATTATGTGCCTAATTATTTAACACTGACATACATTTCCAAATTGGTGATTTTGTTTTGGCATATAAAGAAACTGAAGTTCATAATATATAAAATCAAATTAATAGAAATTAGAAATTGCAACCATGAATCCAATCCTCTAGTGATTACTCTCATTCAAAAGTTAGAACAGACCAATAAAATTAGATACTGCAACCATGAATCTCCTCTAGTGAATACTCCCGTTCCAAAGTTAAACTAAAGATGAGAGCTGATTATATATGCACAAGGCATGCAGAGAATTGATATGGTTGTTCACAAAGTCAAAACCACTATAAATTGATTTGACCAAGCATGATTCAAATCAAACTACCCTTCAAGCTCCACTGTAGGAGCTATTGAGATATAATGACATAATGGCAAAACGAAAGGAAAAAAGAAAACCAAAATAACAAAATAGAAAGTAAAATCATGGTAAGGGCGTCGACTTCATATCCTAATCCACAGAAGCATCATGCATAAAAAGTTTGTGCATGATAGAAATATAGAAACTATATATATATCACTGGCTGACATCCACATAGAGTGGAGGTAGAGGAAGCTCACCAGCTAACATCAAAACATGGAGGAGCTCACGCTGGCCTTGGAACTGCCAGGTGTCGCCATGGAAGTCTAGAAGCAGTCCAAGCGGCGTTGTCACTATGAAATTTTACTCTGCAAGCAGGTTCACACTCATACGGAAAGAATTGTTCCCTTCCGTGCACAGAACACAAAATAACAAAGGCAGAAATTTGGAACACTTCATCTAATAGGATGACAGAAACAGAAGGCCGTCGTGTAAAAAGCAAGTTCACTAAATTCAGAGGATGATTAGTAATTTAGCATACCTTAACCCCGCTCATGAACATATGCATCATCAAATTTAAAGATTTTGCATTAACATAACCCAGTGTTATGGTGATAGTACGTTCCTGCTCATTCTTGAAAAAGAAACATTGTACAATTAAAAAGGAATATCAAGCACAAGCACATGGAAAAGGACCGTGTGAACATTTTTTTTCTATTTTGACCTAGGACCACCTAAACGTTTTTTCGTTTTGAGCTTGGACCACCTCAACATTCACCACCAAATCAGAGAAGAGAAGGTTCCAAACAGCGCAAGTCAAGGAACAAATTATCTAATTGTTTATATTCATGGATCAGATGATGCAATTATAATAGTGATGGAAGTATTTCTTTAATGCATAGGAAGCCAAAACAATTCATTAGCACTATTCTCGATCAATTATCTGAAGGCATGGAACTATTTTTTTAATGGACATGTATTTTCATTAGTATAACTTATAAATCAATAGAAACAAATAATAGGTGTATCCAAATATGAATGAGGAACCAAGCAGCTTTACTGGATGCAAATTAAAAGACTTCAACTCTATATCCATCAAAAGAGTCTCTTGCAGTGGCGGAGCCAGGAAAGTTGAATAAGGGGGGCCAAGTGTTGTTTAGCTTTGTTGGGGAGGGCCAGCTTATCAAACTACACTATTTCAGCAGGAATTAATCACCTTCTGGCATACATATTAGCCTGAATTCAATGATGTTAGGAGGGGTCAGGGCCCCTGCTGGCACCCCCTGTCTCCGCCACTGGTCTCTTGTGGTCTAGAGGCTTAGTGAATAAGCTCACAAAAGCAGCACATAATTGATCTGGTAGTGAGAAAAAAACAATTCAAGGGTTGTGAATCAGCGACGTATCTATAAAAATAATAGGTGGAAATAGTTGTATTTATCAGAAGTTAAAAATCTTTATCATTAGTACTCAAAAATCCCACCAGCATCACCACAGTAAACAAGCAAGCAGTTGAGTAATCAGAGAACTAACTAATGAAGTCATCAGTTCCCAAAAAGCTTGACCTCGCTACATGCGCATAACAAATGAATGAAAGAAAAGGCAATCTGAGAACATCACTAAACTATAATTGCATTAAGTCGATGGTAATTAACATTTTCAGCAGTATAGTTCCCATGAAGACAAACTGGATTCTACTCTGAACCATACCATGCACATGACAAAATAAGAGGGAATCAAGAGAGATGGCGAGAGGCGGACAACCTGTAACACCCAATGTGGGGATGTTAAGCAGTGGAAAGCTAGGTCGGGTTGGACGTAGTGGTCGAAGACGTTGCGCAAGAAAGGAAGTGGGCACATGCAGCGCCGCTGGCAAGCACATCAGGCCACGACCTGGGCGTTCGGCTAACAGCTGCATGAGTGAAATACCTTTTATTCCAAATCCACATGATTGTTTGCTTTTGTATGACGACAGAGTGTTAAATTCGCAAACTTAAAATAAGAGGGGATGAAACAATTAGCACCAAGAATTGGTCAGGTTGTACAATGACATTTTTCGAAACCAAATGCTAACACAAAGTCAATTAGTGCATAAAAGAGAGATAGCTTCTAGAAATCATACCAGCCAATTTCACGGTTCAGTAGAAAAGAAACACTACAAACTAAAAAGCAAGGAGCAAGCAATCGGTGCAGAAAAAAGACATTAAAAATCAATGCAAGGAGCAAGCAACTGGTGCGGAAAAGCAACACTACAAACTAAACACCAAAGAACAAGCAATAATTGAAAGTTCAAAATAAAAACATTATTTGCATCATTCTCCAAAGAGGCAAAGAAATGGAACTTTTGGAGAAAGCAAAGCATATTCATCAATTCATGATGCACACCTACATGAAAAGCAATTAAACAGTCTTGTAAGCATGCTCGGAAAATCAATGCTAGCAGTTTTAATTCTAACATAACACACGGGGATGGGGCTTAGCTTGTGACACTACAAGATATGGTAACTAAATATTGCAACAATTGTCCAAAAAACATTTATACACGTACCATTTAATTTGGACAACAATCTAGTACGTTAATATTTGTTCATGAAAAGGAGCAGGACAAAATGGAGGGAGTGGTTACTGAGGAGCAGTAGCTACCTTGAGATCGGGATGGAGGGAAAATTGCATGGTACATAGAACTGCATGGTAGTACAACAAAATTATGATGGACCAGATCTGCCAACTACCAACAAAATATATACAGACAATCCAAATCTCAAACAATTGAGGTGGTCTTCAAATATTTACATGGTAATAACTATAAACATAAAAGGTCTAATCTATAGTGGTCCTATTTTCTGTTAGTTCTAATGCATAATAAGGTTCATGATATTTAAACAGTAATACTTGTAGACTTTGCATAATATGACAGATCATCATATCTCACAATTAGAATACATTATGTTACTGTGTCCACGGAGTCAAGATGGAAATCAGTACCTACTACAGCTTAGAAAGTAGTTCCTCCTCCTCGAGGATGAAGGGCAGCACAGTTGGACCATCACACTCCCCACCAGCGGCCGACTTGGCCAAGTGCTGCTGCGTGTGGAATGGCGTGGGCGTGAGGAGCTGTGCCGGCGACCTGGTGACGCCGAGCAGCTATGTATCAAACACACTAATTGGCAAATAGAATCAACTGCTCTCTCACCTTTGTAAAGTAACACTATGTATGAAACACACTAATTGGCAAATAGAATCAACTGCTCTCACATCTGGAAATATAGAATCATTGACTTCACTGACCTTGTGTTATGCTCAAACTTACACTTACAGTACAGCAGACCTTCCTCCACATGAGTACACAGCTGCATCAGGACCACCACATAAGAACCTCCTAAACTGAAAGACAGGTAATCTATAGTCAATCTTATTGTGTTCCCATTCACTGTAAGAAGTTCCCTCTTTTTGTACCTTTTGCCGAGGTATATATCTTCTGACACCTTGCTAACCTACAAATAACAAAAAGCTTTTGTCAGACTAACAGAAGGCTCTTCTGAAACTAAATCACCAGAATGTAGGAACATCACAAATGCAGCAGTTGTAACAATAATCCTAAATTGGGGCATGCATTTGCTTATATAATTATTAATCTGCAAAACACACTTTCCATAAAACTAATTACTGAGCTCAAGACAACCTACTCAAGCTGGATGGAACCAACATTCTTCAGCTAAAGACATATCGATGCAAGATGAATAGCTACCTAGACCAGACATTGAAGCAAAAGACACTGATTTACCCAACAGTGCAAGAAGTAAAAAACTGGACATGTGACTATCTCCAAGATCACAAAGCAAATATGAAACCTGAAATTTGTGAGACATGAGAGGGTAAGCTGGGATGCAGTACCTGAGCACACGCACAGCGCGAGGACGACGGCCACGCGATGGTGACCCCGATAGATCATCGACATGAGCCGTGACCTGCGCTTCTATGGTCGATAGCAATTGAACCATATAACCTAGCATTGGGAGGCAAAAAATCTGTATAAAACAGAGATTCATGGTACACAGTATTTAGATAACAATGTATATGGCTTTTAGTGCCCTATATAGCAGTACACATGACCATGAGGAAAATTTCAGAGCCAAAAGGCATGGAAAGGAGTCAAATATATGCTATAGAAAACAAAACTGGGAATGTCAAGAGGACGTAGACAGTGTCTATACAGATATCACGACACATAAGATATATAAGATGATGTAATAGTGACTATGCTTTGTTTCCAGTAAAACCATATAACAGAGAAAGAAAATTGTTGGACAAATAACCCTCTGTTCTTCATGTGTGACTGGACAAATAACCATATGTTTTCATGTGTAACAAAAGCACTAATTACAACTCAAACGTTGGAAGTTCAGATCACGGCGCCCTTCCATACAGAAAGGAACAAAACCACCAACATTTCCATGCACAAAGGAACAATAATCTTAGGCCCTACCTGGATCCAGACAAGGAACAGAAAACATAAATTTACACCCCCACTAAAAAAGCATGGAAACAAGGGAACTACAAAAATCCAATGCATAGAGAATGGTACTTTTGGCCTTTACCAGAAAAGAAAGCCCCCATTGGCCAACCTGCACACGAACACACACGACAACCAGGACAAGCAGAACATGGCGAGCCCCAAAACACAAATTGCTGTGCAACCATACACCTAGCTCTGGGAAAAAAGATAAGTGGAGAGGAGGAGGAGAAGAGAGGTTAACCTGCAGATCCGTGAATGGAGACGCGAGAGGGTGCTGATAGACGATGTGCGGTCCCAGCTCCGGCTTGCCGCTCAGCCGGCGGACAAGAGATCGAGCTCTCACTGCATCGACGACTTTGTTGTTCGCTGTATGGAGCAGCAGAAAAAAGGAGATCAGAACTTTGTATATATGGACATCTATGAGAGAGTGGAACCTGGGATGCAATACACGCACCACGAGTATGGACATCTATGAGAGAGTGGAACCACGGTCGTCACCAAGAGATGGAATTAACAATTCTGTGGAGAAGAAATTGAAATACAATTATATCAATGTTAAATATGCAGAGATGTAATTGCCATCATTTTAATATAACCTAACCAGTAACTGTTAGATCAGATACTGCACAATCAGTAGCTGGTCACACATTGATAATTGTACTAAATTCGTAGAAAAATAGGAAGTATGTGGTGTTATTCTTATTCTGTCTTAACAGGAGACTGTTCGATGCAGGACAAGAACCAGTTGCATATCTTCTGGAACAAAAATGTCATGGGCACAAAGGCTTGCTTCGCTAATAGCCGGCAGACTGAACAAAGTCTCACACAATTTGTTCCAAGAAAACCAAACAATACAAAAGTACACTACTGGGCAAATAATCCTTCGAAGAACAAAGCTACCCGGCAAATATCTTTCCCATCTACTCTACACTTGAGCAATCTTTGAGATGAGCTAGCAGATAAGACGACTCCCTTGTGTATTTGTGTGGAATAGAAACATGTCAAGAGAAAGAGAACAAAAGGAGATATAGTGGTGCGTCAACACTGACTTTCATCTTATGAACCTCAATATTGATATAGTGCCCATCTAAAGAACACTAAACATGATAGCCAGTCACAACAGGGCATTTCCTGTAATGCTAATATGCTATCACCACCAGCAGTACATCAATGAAAAATTTCTTTTGCTTCAGCATATCAATGTTTTTAAGGTCCTGAACCACATTTCCAGTACCAAAGATCTGCCTTTTGAAAACAAAAACAAATATAATCATGCATATGGGTCTAGTAAGATTAAAGATTCAACACTTCAGGCTCTTAAAAGCAAACTTGTACCGTGATCAGTTTAAGCGAAGTAGTTGAATGCAAAGTTCTTGATATGGACAAACATAAGAATAATGTCTCAGGTTTATCTTTTATAGTACTAAAGAAAATACAATCTATAAATTAGCAGATATATGAAATGCCATAGCACACGTGCAGCTTCGTATGAAGTATATGTATGAATAGAAAAGGAAACTTGACTGGATGTTACAAAGAAAGTTGTTCCCAACAGATTACTAAAGAGCCGATAAAATCTCTGGATTTGGATAATCAAGCAAAATGCTCAAATTTAATTTTTAAAAGTAAGTTTTAACTGTCTTCCACGATCCTATTATAACCAAGTTTAAGCTCGGACCTTTAACATAACTGTATTTTTACTATCCTACTATCATTATCAACCATTGCACATCATCATAAATCACCGATCCTATCGTTACTAAATAGTACACCACTGAATTTGCTGAACAATACAATAAGTATTACTTAAGTGTCAGCACCAGGAGGGAGGATGAAGGAAGTAAATTAACAGACCATCCAAGCTTACAAAGACCATAAAAATTATGAGAACGCGCCTTAAAAAAAGTCACCAACCGAGATTGGCATAAAAACAAAAGTCTTGTAAGCTAGCTTCCTGAACATACTACTTATTTTAGCTTTCTAGAAAGTTGTGTCTATATACATCTTGGTGAAGAAATTCTTGTGGCTAGAATTCCTATTAATACCCGGATAATCAAATACTGACACTTGACTATAAAGAAGCAATATTCATATCTACTATCTAATATAAATGGAATACATGGATGGGTCAATTATTTTCCCACGTGTACTGTCTAATTAAGCAAGCACTTGCATTACATACATGATTACAGGTTGACCTCAATGGTGATCGCTTATGTACTTTGAACAACAAGAATGACCATTTTCATCAACTTTCACATTCAGCCTGCACTCAGATTGACTAATATCGAATGTTGGTTTAAGTTGTTGACTGGAAAACTAACAGAGATAAATTACATGCCCTATCTACAATTTAGGACTTGGCTGCTCTTTACCTTGTGTTTCCTCAATCAAGATCAACCAGTCCAAAAATAGAAACATATTAACTATAACAACAAGGATTAGAGTTAACATGATAAATTTAAGCAAATGTCTGCCATTCAAAATAACCAAACAACAATGCAAATGATGCTTGGAAAATCCAATTAGTATGTCCATGTTACCTAACCAGAATCTCTTCTGTAAATTTAACAATGTAAGGTGCTTCAGGAGGCATAACATCAGTTTGAATAGTTTATGATGTAAGAAGCTTTCCTGAGCTGAACATTGAACATGTAAGGTTGAAATCAAATAAGCAGATGCAAAAGAAATACAGAAGTCAAACCGAGTTCTAGAGAGTTTGTCGACATACCAAATGACGACAGATATTGCCACATAGCCATTAACCGATTTACATCAAACCCCATGAAACCAAGGAAAATGGTGCATTAGGAATAATCGTGACGTTTCTAGTGACATCTGTGAGCAGGCAACACAAAGTGAAAAGTCAATGAGTACATGCTATTTGAAAGCCATGAAAGAGTATGCAACTATCTAAATAATTAGCTGACTACACCAAAAGCAATAAAACCCTCTGGTGCGCTACTCGATTGATGGAAATGTAAAAAAGGTCAGGCTGGACTATTATTTTGGAGTGGATGAAAACTCTAAACATGTATATAAATGAGTACGGTATGATGTTCTTTCAGTTGATGCCCTACATTGTGCTTATGAGTTATGAGAGAGATGACCACCCGATCCTTGCATTCCCCACCAGAAAAGAAAAATAAAGCCATCCTAGCAGATGTGGTTAATCTACATTTACACATACATAAAAACTGTAGTCAACTTGTGGGGCAAAAGAGCTTACGATGTAAACAAAAAGAAGAATCACCCTAGATTCAAGCAGCTTCAAATGGGGAGGCAGAATAGTAAGAATACAAATGAAGAAAATTGGTGCAGCCCGACACTACAATGTTCAGTGGCACAGCAGAACAACCTCTACCTCAACCACCTCTTTGAAAGTGCATTTTGGAGCAAGAGCTATGATTGGAAAAAATGGGAGCATTGTAGCATAAATACCTACATACGCTAATTACAATGTTAGTCACTTCAGACCCTTAGATAGCCTAAAAGGAGCAGTTTTGGTTTATCTATATATATCAAGAAAAGGAACAAAAGATTTCTCTGCAAATAGCAAAAGAACTACAGTATAAATGTGCCCCCATCAACGCCAAAGAAAAAAGAAGGTACCAAACAAATTAAGAAAGACAACAAAACATCCTTGGAATCTAGCTAGATATGAGTATCTATTGGATAGGAACAAACAAACTTCCCATGCAAGAACAGCCAAGGTAGCCAACAAACCTAAAAGGACAGCAAAACAATCTACTCTATTGGAGCCTAGCTAGATCTAGACATCTCTTAAACCCAATTTGCAGGAACCTAGCTAGACATAAATATAAGAGCATGTCCTAAAACCCATTTAAGAGTGTAGAAACCAACTATAATACAAACAGTATAGTTCATTAACGTCTGGACAAAATCCATCAATCAGAAACATGGAAGTAGAAGGTCATTATGAACTAAACCTTCATGACTGTTTGGGCCAAATTATACTGTAAAATCAACAACAGTAGATGGTTGCACACTTGCAATTTGAGATGTGATTCCATTTGAGCAATTCCTTGCAAAAATAAAGAATGCCACACCATGAGAAAAAAGATAAATCCTGAAGGGGTGGAGCTCACCACATCAGGGGGTAGGAGGAGGAAGGAGCCATGAGGGCTCATGCCTCGTCCACCTGCAGCAGCAGCAGTTGTAGCTAGTCCAGATCGGAGCAACTGACCCTGTCCACCAGATCGAAACCGGACCTGGTTGGCTTCCTCTTCTCCTCCTGCTTCCTCCCTTCTCTAAATTCCTCTTTCATCTCGTGCTAGGTACATGAGGCCGGTAGGGCTTACCGACCTAGAGGAGAGGGGAACACAGTTAGAAGCTGGCTGCAAGAGGGGATCAAAGAAGAGGAACGTGAGAGAAAAAGAGACAGAAATGAACCTGCAGATAATCGCATCCGGCATTCCCAACGGCGGCTCACGTCTCACGCGCTCCTCCTGTCATGTGCGGGCGAGGACGACGGCGGCGTCCCCAGCGACGGCTCCACGTCTCCTGTGCTCCTCCGGCCATGTGCACGCGAGGACGACGGCGACGACGCTGGGGACGCGGATGACGGGGACCGGCAGGCCGGGAGAAGGAGCCGGCGGTGGCGTGGGGTGCAGCTAGGGTTAGCAGGTTGAGGCTGAGCCCCCTGCCGCCCCGCAACGCCTGGAACTGCCGCTTGGTGGCGGGCTTGGGCTTCTAGGCGCGGGCGGGGGTTGCTGCTTCTCCGGGAGGTGGGAGGCGGTGGGGAGGAGAGGAGGCGGGACCAGAAGAGGGTGGTGGCGCGGGGAGGAGAGGAGGGGAAGAGAGGAGGCATGCTCGAGGGGGAGGGGAACGACCAGCACGCTCTCAGCCTCTCACGGTCTCAACCCTAGTTGGGCACTTTTCCAACAATGTGAAATCTCCAAAATGCCCTCTGTGGGGTGCCGGAATTACGCGCGGTGGCACGAACGGGGTGAAACTATTCATTCCTACAGTTTCACCTCTCCGATCAGACAGCCGGTGTCATCCTGAGGCGAGATCCGATGGCCCAGATGAGATCAAGCAAAAGATCCGACGGCCAGGAATCCCGAGCGGCTGAGGAGCCGGGAGGTCTCCTGTCATTCTTATCTCTCGATATACATGGCCAGGGGGCACCCCATAGACACACAAGAGAAGATTTCTCTTAGCCGTGTGCGGTGCCCCCCTCCACAGTTACACACCTCGGTCATATTGTCGTAGTGCTTAGGCGAAGCACTGCGTCGGTAACTTCATCATCACCGTCACCACACCGTCGTGCTGACGAAACTCTCCCTCGGCCTCAGCTAGATCTAGAGTTCGAGGGATGTCACCGAGCTGAACGTGTGCAGATCGCAGAGGTGCCGTGCGTTCGGTACTTGATCGGTTGGATCGCGAAGACGTTCGACTACATCAACCGCGTTACTAAACGCTTCCGCTTTCGGTCTACGAGGGTACGTGGACACACTCTCCCCGCTTGTTGCTATGCATCACATAGATAGATCTTGCGTGATCGTAGGTAAATTTTTTGAAATACTACGTTCCCCAACATCTCAATCCTCAAAGTAGCTTGAACGAGATAGCTAAGTTGATCTTGTTTAGACTTGAGAAAAACTTGGGATGCCTCTTCAACACTTGGCATCTTGGCTGCCTTCTCTGCCTTTGCTTTCTCCCTCTTCTCTTGAGCCTCTACTGATGTAGGATCTTCAGCATCCATGACAACTGTGTTGTCCTAAAATTCAGGTCTCAAGGGAAGGTGTTCTTTATCCAACAAATATGTGCCTGTGCCCATCTTGGAGTTGATGAACATCTGGATGTGTGGAGCATACCCACATGATCTCTTTTGGTCTGCTGTAGTTCTCTTGATGGTTTCAACTATTAAGCTCATCACCTTAAACTTCTGGGGCACATCAAACAACAGAAGCAAATTGATGGAGTGGCCTCTGATCATCCTGTGATCTCCTGATTTGGGCAACAAGGTGTGCCTCAAGATGGTGTTAATAGTGGCCAGTCCAGACAATAGATAATATACAGAGCCTAGCTTGTGAGTCTCCAAGGCTTTGTCAGGAATCTCCTTATACATTTTGGCCATGGAGTTGTGATCTTTCTTTCTCTTGGCATAGACATCTATGTCATCCTCAAGCTCTGCAGGGGCATTGATCAACTTGGCCCACTCAGCAACCGTTGATCGGTACTTTGTACCTTCAGACATTCATACAATCCTTCCATCTGGATAGAAATGAGCTGTAGAATAGAATTCCATAATGAGCTCATCATTCCACTTGGTAAGCTTCTGACCCACAAAAGTGTCTACTCCATTGAGTCTAAAACTTTCATGCACTCCTGGAAAGTGGTCTACATTGTTGTCGATGTATTCCCAGTCTAACCACTTCATGTCACACAATATGGGCTTCTTATCCAAAAGAATTGTCTCATAGAAGTCCTGCTGCTCCTTGGTGTGAAATCTATAGTCCACAGCAGCCCTTCTCCTCACAGCATATGGATCTGATTGTCTCCACAATATGAGACCTGCATCCTTCCTTGCTTTCATATTCTCAGCCACTGGATGATTGTCATCATGGTCAGGGATCTTTGGATTTAGCTTCCTGAGCACTTGGGCTTCTTCTTCTTCTTCCATTTCAGGCACTGGGGCCTTGTTCTTTTGAGCAGCTGGTATGTTTCTTGTGCTTCTCTTTGGTGCAGACTTAGAAGCTTGAGCAGTAGACTTGGGGGCAGTCTTGGGCTTTGCTGAAACAGCCCCAGACTTGAAGGCATCCCCCATCAGCTTCTGAGCTTTGGGTGCTGGTGCAGCATCCTCTTCTTCATCTTCTTCCTCATCAGATTGAATCATCATTGATGGCTTTCCAACAACTCTGGCCATAGTCTTCTTGACCCATTCCTTTCTCTTCTTGCCCTCACCAGCAGCCTCTCCAACAGTTGATTAGGAAGTTTCAAGAGTTGAGGCTCTGGCCTTAGACATGGGCACTCTCTTTGCAGGAGCCTTCTTATTCAAACCAGGTTTTGTAGAGGCAGCTGTGCCAAATTCCTTCTTGACCACCTTCTTCTTTGAGCTGACCTCTTCCTTAGCAGCCACATAATCTTCATCTTCAGAATCAGAATTTCTCTTTCTCCTCTGCCTAGTAGCAGCCTTAGGCAGGTTGCTAGGAGTACTTCTGCTGCCATCCTCATAGCTGTCAGAGGGACTAGTGCCCTCACTTAGATTCACTTGCTCCTCAGACTTGTTCTGGCTATCACTCTGATCAGACATTCTGGTACTGCAAACTGAAAGCTGTCCCTGTGAATAGTTATAGATGAGATAGAGTGGATGAGCATTACAAAGTGCAGAGATTTAGCAAAACAATTGAGTCAAAAACTTAGTTTTAGTTTTCTACAGAAAGCATTTCGGATCTACCGATTTGTTAAACTCGGTGCCACCGAAGCAATGTAGGAGTCTGAACTAGTGAGATCGGTCAGACCGAGACACAGTTTGGTGAGTCCGAGATTGCTAGGGTTTCACTGAGAGTTGAACTCGGTCACACCGATTTGCAACTTTCGGTCAGACCAAAAGTTACAAGTGCAATGGCCTAAGCCAAATCGGTGAGACCGATTTCTACAACTCGGTCGGTCCGAGATGAGTTCGGCCGAAACCTAACCCTTAATTTTCGAATCAAAACTAATCTAAAGGAAGTTTTCGTTCGATAGATTGATCTCATACGTGGTAAGAATCATGGCATTGTCTATGTGCTATGAATCGGAGGTAAAGATTGCACAAAGGGTCGAACTCATACCCTAAGTTGGCGATGAGCTCGCTACGGCGGCAACGGCGGTGAAGATTTCCGTTGACGGCGGTGGAGACCAGCGGCAGGGGGTCGCTGGCGACGAGAGGATGATCCGGAGACCCGAGTCGACAGAGCAGGACACGCGCTTGCGAAAAGGTTTCGGAGAAATTTCCAAAATTTGACCCGTCGGTATATATATCCTGACCCTGTCAGTGTGACCGAGTGGAACAACTCGGTGGCACCGAAATGCAGAATCGCAAGCGGTTACTGCAACTCGGTGTGACCGAATGGTTCTAATCGGTTGCACCGAGATTGAAAACCTAGATCAACTCAGTGAACTCGGTATGACCGAAAATAACGAATCGGTCAGACTGAAATGCACAGAGAGGTTTTGGAAGTTTAAGTCTATGACGAATCGGTGACTCCGAGTGCTCCTCACCCAGAGGGTTCGAATCTGGCTTGATCAAACTTTGTTATGTAGCATGAATAGAGTTTGAGATGAGAAAAGCATAGATAGCTAAAGGAGGTTCTTGGGAATTCTTGTCCATCCATTTGGAAAAAGAAACCGATCAAACAATCAAAACAACAAATGGATGTCCTCGAATGAGAAAAAATTATGCAACCAACATGCTCACACAATAAAATGGCAAATGAAATATGTGACAAAGCATGCACAAACACTCTAGCATCTATCAAGCAATTGGCGATGACTAGGTCATCTATATATGAGTATATTGACTTAGGAGTCAAATGAGAACATTTGATCATAGGTCATACTCATCGTTTAAGCACAAGTGGGGTTACCACTTTTACATAAAGCATTGTTGTGTTCACACCATTAGAGTTGCTTTAGCTCAATTCTTAGAGTAAAGCTCCCCCTAGATGTGATATTCCCCCTAAGAGGGATGAACTAACCTTGGGTTTTGTCGATGATGACTTCATGTAGATGTTGAAGATGTGGATGCTCAATTTTGATGTAGATCATTTGGAGCAATCCATTGGAGTGAGTTGCACTTTCAATACCTACATGGGTTAGTCCCACAAGGAACAAACAAAGATATCCATAGACATAGAGTGAAGTACACACAAGATGATGTCCATGAAAGCATTAGGTTACCTTGTCCCTTGTCTTACAACAAGAGGGTTTGTGACTCCTTGAACTAGTGCAAGATGCGGAAGATGATTGCACTTGTTCTTGCCAAAATGATATGAGTGAAATATGTTGGCAGAGTCACCCTCAAGAATTCTCTAGTTCTTCTTCTTCGGGATCCACATCATCTTGATGGGAATCCTTGGAGTTGTAGTCGTACTTGATGAAGTAGAACTTGATGTAGTCTTGGGAACCCACTTGACCAAGGCCTTAGGAGCTTCTTCAAATGCATCAATCTCCTCTTGAAGCTTGTCCTTGCCTTTTTGCTTGACGTCTTGTGGTGGAAGATCATCTTGAGCTTGTGTCCCCTTGAAGGAAGTAGGATCATACTTCTCTTGTTGAGGAACAAACTTCGTGTTGGGGTACTGATCTTCTTCCCACTCAAATTCATTGGCATTGAACTTTCGTTCAAAACCAACACCTTGATTCTTCCGGTGCCTTCCTTGCTTGCGTACAATTTCCTCAAATTGCTTACTTCCGGCAAGGCTCTTGTAAACACCTTTCTCTATAATTCCCTTCAATAAGCTATTTTCTTGCTCAAGTGTAACTTGGCTAAGAGAATCATTAGTGGAATCAAGAGAACTACTAGAAGCAACAATATTGGATTTAACATAATTATTGTTACTACTAGAAGAAGAATCTTTCTTACTCTTGTTGCTAGATTTTACTTGTGGCATGTAAGTAGACAAGAGTAAATGCTTGGCAATGTAAGAAGAACTTTTCTTACAAAGATCATCATTGATTGCTTTTAAGAACCCATGCTCTTGCTCTAGGTTGAGCTTTTCAAAGCGTAGTTTCTCATGAGTCTTTAAAAGCTCTCGATGGTCTTCTAAGGTAGTTTCATGAGCTAACTTAAGAGTGTTTAGTTCTTTAGTTAGATGCTCAATCTCCTTCTTATCATCGTCATTCGTTTTATCTTGTTTAGCATGATTAATAGCAAGTTCATCATAGTTTTCATCACTAGAGTTGTCAACAAGTAAATCATCATCACCTAGCAAATCATCTTCATCACTATTGAAATCAACATACTCGGGGTGTGATACCTTTGGGCCTTTAGCCATGAAGCATCTTCCAATTCCTTCATTTGGTGAGTCAAATATGTCATAGGAGTTGGTTGACACAAGTGCTAGACCGGCAACACCTTCATCTTGAGTATATTCGGAGTCGGAGTGATAACTTCTCTCGGAGTGGTGGTCGGAGTCGGATACCCATTCACCAACATGAGCTTGATGTCTTCATCTTGTGTAGCTCCTTGATGACTTGTCCTTCCTTTCCGAATCCTTGCTTCTGCGAGAGGTTCTTCGTTCATAACGATCATCTCTACTCCTTCTCTCCCTTGAAGGTGATTCTTCTCTTTTGCTTCTTCTTTTAGGTGAGTCTTCTCTTCTTTTATAGTGAGCCGTACACTCATTGGAGTAGTGTCCGGGTCTTCCACAATTGTAGCAATTACGCTCACGACTAGAAGATCTTTTGTCATTGTAGGACCTTGACTTGGAACTTCTTTCCTTGCTTCTACTCTTGTAGAACTTGTTGAAATTCTTCAACATTAGGCTCAATTCCTCATTGAAGGCTTGTTTTTCACTTGATGATGTAGTAGCATCACATGAGGCTTTGTAAGCACCACTAGACTTGTTGTGAAGCTCTTCTTTATCCTTTGAGTGACATCTCATGAGCAATAATTCTTCCAATGACTTCAGTTGGCTTGAGATCTTTGTAATTTGGCATCATTTGGATCAATGTGCACACGGTGTCATATTTTCCATCCAAGGCTCTTAGGATCTTCTTGATGATGAATCTGTCGGCCATCTCTTCACTTCCTAAGCCGGCAATCTCATTTGTGATGAGAGCAAGCCTAGAGTACATTTCAGCGACAACTTCACCATCCTTTATTTTGAACTTGTCAAGCTGACTTTGAAGCACATCCAATTTTGATTCCTTGACGGAGTCGGTACCTTCGTGCATATCAATCAAAGTATCCCAAATTTCCTTTGCATTCTCAAGACGGCTGATTTTGTTGAATTCTTTGGGGCACAATCCGTTGAAGAGAATATCGCAAGCTTGAGCATTGTATTGCAACATCTTCAATTCTTCCGCGGTAGCTTCACGATTCGGTTCTCTCCCATCGAAGAATCCACCTTGCAAGCCAATACACACAATAGCCCAAACGGCGGGGTTATGTCCAAGAATATGCATTTTTATCTTATGCTTCCAACTAGCAAAATTAGTACCATCAAAGTAAGGACCTCTACGGTGGTAATTTCCCTCGCTAGACGCCATACTCTCCTAGGTTGTGAAACCAAGGCTATGATCTCCAAAGCTATGGAAATCAAGACAAATGAAGACCAAAACTCTGATACCACTTGTAGGATCAAAAGTATGTCTAGAGGGGGGGGGGGAGTGATTAGACTACTTGACCAAATAAAAATCTAGCATGTTCCCAATTTTAAGTCTTGGCAGATTTTAGCAACTTAGCACAAGTCAAGCAATCAACCTACACGTGCAATTCTAAGAGTATAGCAGCGGAATGTAAATCATTGCATATGAAGGTAAAGGGGACGAGTTTGGAGGGAGCAAACGCAATGTAGACACGGAGATTTTTGGCGTGGTTCCGATAGGTAGTGCTATCGTACATCCACGTTGATGGAGACTTCAACCCACGAAGGGTAACGGTTGCACGAGTCCACGGAGGGCTCCACCCATGAAGGATCCACGAAGAAGCAACCTTGTCTATCCCACCATGGCGATCGCCCACGTGTTTCTGGCAGTGACTATGTCAAATGAACTCGGTGGCGCCGGATAGATCAAATCGGTGGGGCCGAGTTTGACTTTTGGTTTGGGACATATGTGGATATGAGAAAGTGGTTGAGGGTTTTCGAGCATATCACTAAGCATTTTGAGCAAGCAAGCCATTAAGCAACACCTCATCCCGTTTTAATAGTATTGGCTTTCCTATGGACTCAATGTGATCTTGGATCACTAAAATGAAAAGAGTAGAGTCTTGAGCTTGAGCCAATATGTGTCCTTAGCATTTTGAGGGGTCCACATCTCTAGTCATGCCATGCCAATCATTGAACTTTCTGAAATGATCATCTTGAAAGAGTATTAGTTCAATGAGCTATATGTTGTTAAGAATTACCAAAATCACCCAGAGATTAGTTGCACTTTCAGAGTAGGAATTTCTTGAGGCATGTTGTGACTTGTGACTACTCATCCATGCTTGCTTACCGGGAAATGTCTCCTAATGCTTTCACTGAGCCCTCGTAGTTCGCTACTGCTCCGGAACACATGGATTGACCGGCATCTATCCTTCTTTACTCCAGTGTCTGTCCCAATGGGAAAATATCACGCGCTGTTTACTAAAGTCCTTGTGGCTTTGCTATGACTTGGTTACACTCGTTGCTTATTGACATGTGTATTGTTGGGTTACACTCTTGCCAAGGACCCCACCCTGGCCGCCTCCCTGCTCCGGCTCCCCTTCCACGACTGCTTCATCCGCGGCTACGACGCCTCGGTGCTCCTCGACTCCACCCCGGCCCACGGCACCTCCGAGAAGGACGCGCTCACCAACAAGTCCCTGCACGGCTTCCAGGTCATCGACGCCGTCAAGGCGCCCTCGAGGCGCAGTGCCCCGGCACCGTCTCCTGCGCCGACATGCTCGCCCTCGCCACCCGGGACTCCGTCTACATGGCCGGCGGGCCATACTACGACATGCCCACGACACGTTTGTGCAGCTGGACCTCAACCCCGACGGCAACGTCAGGATCAGCTGCAGGGTGCTCAACTAGAACACGCACGCTAGCTAGTTGGTTTCCTCAGCTCGCTCCATGAACACACGCTAGCTAGTTGGTTTCCTCAATGGTAGATGCATAATGATGGATGTTCCGTACGTATGCAAAAGCATGATCAGTGAAACGGACTTGACAAAGTTGTTGACTTTGACAAGTGCGCGCGAGGTTGGTTCATTATTAGACGTGTTTAAGGACGACCCGTGACGTAAAACAGGAAATCGATCGAATCCTTTTCTTTCTCAAAAATAAAATAAAAAATCATCATCATCAAAATAAAAGAACCTGGACCTGGACGTGGACCTGGACGAGCGAATCGAATTTGGAATCCTTGTCTCTCTTGTTCCGACCGAGCGAGCGAATCCATCTTTCTTGTCGCCGCTCGGCGCGTCGATGCCATGTAGCTACATCTACATGATGATCCCTTAATTTGCTTTCCTTTCCTTCCTTCCTTTCTTTCTTTCTTTCTTTCTTTCTTTCTTGGATCGACGACGATCGGACCTAATTGCTTATCTCTCTCGCTATAGATAGCCTAGCCAGCACGCCTTAATTACACCTGACGGGGCCATCATGCATGCAGATGCAGTTCTCTCCGCCATGATCCGCTTATTCAGCATCCCTCCCTCCCGCCCATTTCTTGCATCCATCATTCGGCTTCCACCTCGACATGCCCCGCCGGCCTCCACCGAACCTCCTGTGTTTGTGCCTCTACCCATGCATGGGCAGGGTTGCCATGCCACTCCATCTCTGCTCTGCACCAGCACGCAGGGTTGCTCCTTCCCTACGTACGAGTACGACCTCGCTGACGCGCATGCACCCGTGGCTGCCTCTCAAGATTTATCATTACCGAAAGATCGATCTACAAAAAAACAAAAGTAAATCAACTCTCTGAACACCGGCCGGTGAAGTGCCCTAAGGTAATTAAGCAATCCCATCAGCATCATGGGCATGCGCATTTCACATTGGCGCCTCGTGGTCCTTGCTCAGCCATGCGGACCACATACAACCGGGAGATGGTTGCACGGGATACATACAACCGGTTTGGATGGCGGTCCAATAATAGGATAGGTGTTTAGTCATCTAGCCTTATTTTCGTCGGTTGTGGCATTTAACCTTTTGAACTGCTTGCTTTTGTTGGAGACTATGTGAGACTACTTGTTTGGACCTTTTTTTTTTAATAAATGGCCGTGTGCATCAAGATATGCAGAGGGCGGGGGCATGCCTCCTTTTCAAAAAAAATTAAAAAAATTGGCGCCTCATGGTGCTCGTCGATGTTCATGTCGACCCGCTCTCGTCGTCGTTGCAGGAGGGCCATGATAGTGACGGCTTTGGATGTCACGCTTGTTCATGAAATTGTACTACTGCATGTTCATCAAATTGTACATGCCGTCTTCTTGAGGGGACAATTATGCGTGGCTAGAGGCAACAAGCTGGTGTTCGCGCGCTGGAGCAGGACATCTGCAGGAGTCATGTCCATCATTTGTGAGCTGCAGTGTAGTAGCACATTTTGTTCAATTCCAAGAGACGAAGGGAACCACTACAAGAGAGTGCTATGCAATGGAGACGAGGCCACTTACTTGCTCAGGTATAGGAATAGTGGCATTAAACAAATTAGCAAGGAAGATCTGGGTATTGAGTTCACCGTTTTCATGACACGATCGAGTTCCTCGTGAACTTGTTGCTTACCAGCTGGCCGGAACAATTATTGTTGCTCTTACATTTACATTTACTTCTTCTTCAGACATGCTATTCTGGCCGAAATCGAGGGGTTGCAATGCAATTGATTTGTGAGACCGTGACTAATCGTTCTACAGAAAGAAGTGGTGCTCCTTCTTTGTGTTGCATGCATAGCAGTGTTGTTCATGCATGTGCACGCTACATGTTTGTTAAAATGTCACAGTTTGAACATGCTAAAAATGGTTTTGAACATGCTAAAAATGGTTGATAGTTGAGGAAGGTTAAAATTTGGGCACCAGTTTTTGAGCAGCTGTTAAAGCAACAGCAGCCACCGTGCCAAAAAACCTTCTCTCTCCTACCCAAAAAACGTTTTTCCATCACCAAGGATTTCCTCGTACAGGGCTTTGCTCACCTCTTCGGCGACGATTTTGTTGATGTACGGGCAGGCCACCAGCAGGGCCTTGTGCCGCTATGCCACCGGCCGCCGCCACGGGCAGCAGCACGGCGGTAGTTACACGCTGATGCTTGATACTCATCGATCGGCTATATATATATATATGTGTGTGTACGTAAATTTGATGGATATAAATGTTTGGAGACTAGTCAGCAGCTAGCTTAGGTGGAGTATTTACCAATGCAAGTTGGCTGGCTCTGGACATGCATGCATATGGAGAGAAGTGAGATGGACCTCGATCGATCGTGTATTTATTTATAGACACAAGAGGAGGGGAGCCGATCGATCGGCTATTTAGGTTTAGCTAATGTGTTCTAAAAAAAAGGTTTAGCTAGTGCTATTTATTTAGACATAAAATACCAATATGTTACTTTATTTTAGCTAATGCTAATCGATCGATGAGTGGAGTATAATGCATGGATGCGTGATATATCACCCTCAAGGCAGGCATAGCTAGCTAGTGCGTATCGTCAACATCCAAATTACGGAGTGGGTCACTAGCTAGCGGCTGTCAAAAAAAAAAAAATCCTGATCTAGCTGGTGGTTGTGTTGTTGTACTACACCATAGTGACCATGCATATGTCAAATGCATGCATCTAGCTTAATGCATATGGAGTAAATTAATAGCTAGCGCGATCCCAGATTACAGTCAGTGGATGCATGTATAGATGCACGCAGATTGATGATACATATAGAGCTCTTTTACAGTACCGAATAATTCATATGAACCCTTCATTTTAAACGATTAAATGATCTGTGTGACTTGGTACTCCACGAGTACTACCTCGAAAACTCACCATGCCCGAACTGGGTAAACTCTCCGTGCGCCCTCTAATCTGGTACTTCTGGCCATGTTCACTACCCTACCGAGGGTATTGATGGGTTTATGCACCCTCAAGCGGCGCCCGTGTTCCTCGCCTCCGCAGCGCCCTTGTTCCCCGCCGCCGGTGCTCACGCCTCCATAGCAGGCACATCGGGAAGAGTGGGGGAAGAGGGAGAGTGGAGACCGGATAGGGAGAGAGAGAAAAGGAGGAGGGGGTGTACCTCGACCGCCGCTTCCTTTGCTCAGCCACACCGCCGCTCCGTTCCAGGCCTCAGCCGCCGCTGCTGCTTCCGTGGAAGAGGTGAGAGTGAGGTAGGTTTTCCTTTTCGTGCATGCTCTAGTGACTAGTGGTGGTTGCGCTGTTGTACACCACACTAGATACGTACTTGCGTGAGTGCACCCGGCGAGGCAGTACGTGCGTATAGTGTGTCAAATCAATGCGCTTCTTTTCTGATGGAGTTACACGTTGGTCCTTCATAGAGATCTTCCCTTGACAACCATAGGTACGTATGTCGTCTATTGGTTTTGCATGAAGCTCAATAAGGTTTTTCGCAACCTAGCTTCACCGGAGCAAGCACTCGACCACCGGATCTGGAGGCACCTTGCCCCAAGCCTTCTTAATGTTCTGTTTTTGGAAAAAGAATGCAGGAGCTTGCATTGCCAATATTTATTTATGACAAAAATAGCTAGACCATTGTCTTGTCGAGGAAGGAGCTAGCATGGTGCATGCATGATCAAAGCATTTATTTTTTCAGAAAACACATTAGTTTTAGAAACCAATTCCACTACTCCTTTCCTTTGACAAGTCCGTTTCATTGATCATGCTTTGCATACGGCCGGCAAGATCAAGTGTACACGGAGTATGCATCCTATAGTTGCACCTAGCACGTTTATACACGGAGTATGCATGCATGCATACGTGTAGGCTCTTATATATTATTGGTCATGCTATCTTGCTTGTAGGTGTGCGTGTATATATATATCGATATGCGCGCGTGTGGCTAGCAAGGAAATGATCAATTGAGGACCCTGCAGCTGATCCTGACGTTGCCGTTGGGGTTGAGGTCGAGCTGCCCCATCTTGGCCATGCCCTGCACGAAGGTGTCGAAGAACGCGTCCGGGCTGTCGGCGAACTGGTTCACGTACCTGGCCGTCTCCGGCGACCCGGTGAGCAGCGTCTGGTCGGACGTGAGCAGCCCCCTGCTGGCCTGCAGGCCCTTGAAGTACTCGGCGTCGAAGGCGTTGCTGGTGGCGTCGAACTTGGCCGTGGCCCCGTCGCCGCCGCTCTTGCAGGTCTTCCCCAGCGACGCCGCCAGCCCGGCCTCCAGCGTCGGGTCCACCTCGCTGTTGGACGCGCCGAAGCCGCTGAGCCGGTTCTTGAAGTTGGCGCAGTGGGCCTGTCCCAGCGTGTGGCCCCCGGAGAGCGCGACGAGCTCCGGCACGGTGAAGCCGTGGGTGCCAACGAACACCTTGATGAGCCCCGCCGCGTCGAGGGTGGCCGCCGGGAGCGCGGAGGTGTCGTCGGCGCGGGAGAGGGATCCGTCCTTGCGGCCCGTTGGCACGTCGTAGTAGGGGCCCCCTGCTATGTAGACGGAGTCCCGGGCGGTGAGGGCGAGGACGTCCGCGCAGGAGACGGTGCCGGGGCACTGCGCCTCGAGGGCCTTCTTGACGGCGTCGATGACCTCGAAGCCGCGGAGGGACTTGTTGGCGAGGGCGTCCTTCTCGGCGGTGCCCTCCTGGTGGGTGGGAAGTGGTGGAGTCGAGGAGCACGGAGGCGTCGCAGCCGCGGACGAAGCAGTCGTGGAAGTGGAGCCGGAGCAGGGAGGCCGCCAGGGTGGGGTCCTTGTCGATGGCGCTAGCCACCACGTCGCGCACGATCTCGCCGGCGTACGGGCACGTCATGGAGTAGTACTCCATGCTCAGGCCACCAGGGGGGCCCATGCTGCCGCCGCCCCCCTGTCCCGGACCTCCCTGATAGTCGCCGTATCCACCATCGTATCCGCCGTATCCGCCTCCTCTATCTTGTCCATAACCCCCACCTCCGCCACCACCATATCCGCCGTCGTATCCTCCTCTTCCTTGTGCTGCTACGCTGCCGGCGGCCGCCACGAGCAGCAGCAGCACGGCGACTACGGCGGCAGTTGCACTAGGAGTGGTACGCCGCTGCTGGATGCTCATCGCAGCCTTGCCCATTGTGATTTGATTAGTAGGAGTAGTAATTTGGATGGGTATGTAAACGTTATTAGGTTGGACTCTAGATCGCTACTACAGTGCATGCATGCATGCATGGAGAGGAGTGAGGAGTGAGAGGCCATTGGGTATTTATAGACAGATCGACAGAGGAGGCTAGCTTTAGCTAAGATGGATGAATCGACCGATCTGGCTGCTTGTATGTATGCGTGCGTACGTCAGATGGCAGCTAGGGATGTCTATAATTCACACATGCATGTGCGCGTACCAGACCGGCCGCCACTAGCTAGATTGGATGCATGCATGCACGATGCAATATTATAGTACTTGGGTAAGCTAGTCAACTGTGGATGGTTATCGTCAAGTGCATCCATCGATCTCGAGCTAAGCTAGTGGACAACTTAATACCAGTGAAGTGACAGTTCACTCTCTCAATAAGATAGCTAGCTAGGTCTAGGTGCATGCCCGCCGGCCTTCTTCTAGGTTCGTACGTAATTAATCAGATGACAAACACACGCGTGGAGGCGGCCGGGTGTTCAAACATAAAAATGCTACTAATAAGTTGCTAGTGCTAATCGATAAGTGGAGTATAATGCATGCATGATATATCATCATCCTCAAGGCATGGCTACTAGTAGCTAGTGAGCATTGTCAATATCGATCCATGCTGCGGAGTGGGTCACTAGCTAGCTAGCACTCCGCCCCTCTACTCCTTGCACGTTTTTTTTTTTTTTTGACCAACCGGCAGGAGCTCTGCCTTTTCAAATAGAATTGACCAGTTTATAAGAAAACTGGTCGAAAACCGAAACATCTGTGATACACACACACGCCAGCCCCGAGGCTGCGCACCACTCGAGTCGATGACACTGTCACCCAAGTGACCAGAGACGACACCCTACAACAGAACACTGGGCTCCGGAGCCGCTGCTCCGACATCCACACCAGCCCCGAGGCTGCGCACCAGCCTAGTCAATGGCTCTGCCGCCCTAGAGGCCAAAGCCAACACCCTACGCACACGAGATGTCCGGCGCCGCCGCACCGACTTCCAAACCGGCCCCAAGGCCGCGAACCCACCTAGTCGATGACCATGTCGCCTAGGTGACCAAAGCCAAACACCACACGTAGGAAACACCAGGAGCCGCCGCTCCGACTTCCACGCCGGCCCCGAGGCCGCGCACTCGCCTAGCCGACGACGAAGTTGCAAAGCCACAGAGCCACCGCCAGCAGATGAAGGACTGGGCCTCCAAAGGCGTTGCCCCCAAGAGGGAAGCGACGAGGAACGCTGCCGACGCCCACTTCGGTCCTAGCCGAAGTTTGGGTTTTCACCCGAAGAGCCCGTGGCCGAGATGACGAGGGAGGTGAATAGGCTCCACGACGCCGCCTCCAACGAGGGAACGACGTCCTAGGACGCCGTCGACGCCGGCATCGACCGAGGTCGAGCTAGGCTTTCACCCGGAGCTCACCAAACCCATCTTCACCACAGCCAATCACCACCGACGGCGGCCAAGCACTCTACACCTCTCGCCACCGCTAACCACCTCTTACACGGCCAGCAAAAACACCACGGCACCACGCGCCGTCATGGCAGCCCCGCATCCACCGCCAAGAGCGGCGCCGCCGCGCCGCCATCGTCCCTCCTCGCTACTGCGGAGAACATGGCAGCCCCACCACCGCAGAGACCAGCGCCGACGAAGACGCAGGACAGAACCAGCCGGAGCCGGACAACACCCGTAGCTAAAACGCGCCACAGCGCCGCCCACATCCAGCCGAACTCGAGGCCGACCACCACACACCAAATCCGGGGCAGCCTCGCCCGGATCCGCGCCGCGGAAGCCGCCGGGACCCGCCGTAGGAGCACCAGCAAGCTGGGCTCACCTCGAGCCGCCTCCCCGCCGTGCGTCGGCCATGGCACCCGGCACAACCGCCGGGCCGCCACCACAGCCAACCGCCGGCTCCACACCAGATCCGGGCGCGACAACCCCGGATCCGCCGCCCCGCGCGAGGAAGATGGCCCCGACCCACGGCCGCAGCCCGCGCGGCGACCCCCCGCCGGGCCCACACAAGCCAGCAACGGAGGACGACCACGCCAAGAGAATAGGCCCCGGCGGCGCATCCCGGCGACGGCGAGGGAGGGAGACGGCGGAGGGGGCTGCTGTCCGGCGGTGTCTAGTGTCGCCGCCCGTGTCACTCGTGCGGAGCGACGCGGGGGCAGCTGAAAACACCGTTTATTCTCCTTGCACGTTTGTTTACTCCTTACTTTGTATTATATTCGTGCTGTAGTAATGCTGGTTCAAAATAATTTAAGTTTGTAAGTTTGTACCATGTAGCGTAGTGCGCCGCGCCATACACATGCATGCATGCTCTAGCTAGTGGTGTGCATGCGTTGTTTGTACACGCCACGCACGTACTACGTATAGTTTGCCAAATGAATGCGCCACACATGCGTCCATCCAACTTAGTTAACGATCTATTTGGGTGAATAAATATAACAGTGAGTGCATGCATGTAGATGAGCAGATAGATCCATAGTGCACGCTCAGTAAGTGACTAAGTGGGATCTGCGTGATACGGTACAATAATAGTACAAGATCAGCACTCCACTCACCAATGACACGTTTTAGCCAGCAGCCAGCCGGGCCAAGGCCAGGGAGTGACGTCGTGCGCATGAAGTTGGAGCACCTATGAATCAGTCGCCTGGGATTTTTTTCTGCCGGCGGTCGATTTCCCTTCGTCTTCCTCCCTATTCGTCGCCTTCTTCATCCACCCCGGTCGACTAGCCCGTGGCCACTGGCCTAACCACCGAGCCGCTGCCATCCAACCATTTCTCTAAAACCTCTTCTCCCGAGCCAGCGACCCACCCCCGCACCCGTCTCCGGCTTGCCCTCGCCCTAAAGAAAATCTAGTTGTCTGAGGAGTCGCAATTGCACATGAATTTCCTTTCTTTTTTGTTTCACGAAATTGGCTTGGACCTGTTAATCGTTACTCGATTGTTGGCCTATGTCGCTTTTTAAGTTTTCCCAAAAAACAATAATAAACATTGTAAAAATGTGTAGGAGATCTATTGCATCACCTGGTACTGCAGTTGAGAGACCAAGCAGACCTTTGCAATAATACTAATTTCAGGAAAGATGGACAACCTAGCAGGATGAACTCCATACAAAAATCATATACCTCCTCTACTAACCTCTCACTAACCCACCACAAAAAAAAAAAAAAATTCGCTATGGGCCCCTTACTCCTTCAATCAAGTGTTGACAACTAATCCTGTAAATTTAATTCCGTAGAAAACATCCGTAGGTGTAACAAAGCTCAACTCGATATCTATGCTGAGGAGGTGCTGTGAGGTGCATGGATACTCGTGTTGCCCCATATCATATCATAGGTGCTGAAGGATGCAAGAAATGAGGAGGGAGCTGAATAGGCGTGCATGGCGGAGGGAGCTGCATGCATGCAGGTCGGCCAGTCGCAGACCAACCAACAAACCAAGGCAAGGGATGGTCTAATTAAGGCATGTTGGCGGGGCTATAGCGCGAAAGAGAGAAGCAATTAGCAATTAGCTAGGTCCTATCGTCGTCTATCCAAGAAAGAAAGACACACAGGGGAAGGAAGGAAACCAAAGGCATCGTCTAGATGGCATCGTTCGGTGAGGCCCCGGCGGGCAACGCGGCGAGCGGCGAGAAGATGTTCAAGACCAAGTGCGCGCAGTGCCACACGGTGGAGCGCGGCGGCGCCCACAAGTAGGGCCCCAACCTCAGCGACCTCTTCGGCCGCCAGTCCGGCACCACCGCCGGCTACGCCCACTCTACTGCCAACAAGAACATGGCCGTCGTCTGGGACGAAAACACCCTCTACGACTACCTCCTCAACCCAAAGAAGGTTAATTACCGTGGTCGATTTCTTCTTGGATCATTTTCATTTCATTTCATCCATCCTCGATTGCAATTAATGGCAATGCATGCACTACATCCCTGGGACGAAGATGGTGTTCCCGGGCGGGCCTCAAGAAGCCGCAGGAGCGCACCGACCTCATCGCATACCTCAAGCAATCCACCGCGCGCCTAACTAAACTCTTCTTCCATCAACCATCCACATGACATGCATCTTAATCCTCTCTCGTTTCTTATTTTATTTCCAAGCATGCACGTACCAACGTACGCACTAGTTCGTCAATGGAACGCTGCGTGTACGTGCATGTAATTAACACCAATAATGCCAGACATGCCACCGTCCTTATGCATGCGTGACTAATTTATTAATCCATGTAAAATGTCAATCTAGCTAGTGTATTTTTCCTTTTTTCTTTTCTGGCTTTCAAAAAACAGTGCTCTACGTACGTCGTGTGTATAGCAATCAATCGATCCATATTTGCATGCATGCATGAATGGTTGTTCTTCCTTAATTTAATTTATTCACATGCACTTCTCTTGCATGTTCAACACATCTCTCCTGCTTAAAAAACAAGTAAGGTTCACATTCCGCTCGTCCTTCGTCGAGCTCCTCCCGCTTCAACCCGCAAAAAAAAAAAAAAAAAAAAAAAGAGCTCCTCCCGCTTCGTTTGTTCCGTGACGTAATCCCACTTCGGCTTTTCCTGTTCGTCCACCCCCCCCCCCCCCCACACGAAAAAACTGGTAACTCAACCCACGCATGCACGTCTCCAAAGAAGGAAACTAACACAACTTCTCTCTCCTCCCCGACGGAGCCCCTTCCCCAACCTTGTCAACCTCCCGTTAGATCTGGAAGGCCGCTGAGAAGGCCGACGAGAAGGATGCCGAGAATGCGCATGACGATGCACTTCGCGACGGGGCTCGGGTATATATGTGGAGTGATTATGGCGCCGTCCAGAGCGACCCTGCCGGGCGGCGGCAGAGAGTGATGTAGACGCCATGTGGGTGTGATGAGGTGGAGCGCTGGAGATGCCATGGAGAAGGTTGTCGCAGATCCGCCGTCGATAACTTCATCCGGGCAGGTGGATGAACTGCGGGAAGAGTCCGGACAGTGAACTAGGAAGAGGAACCCACAAGACTCGATCTAGATGGATGGAGAGGTTAGTGTGATTAACTTAATTTACTTCACTACCAACATTTGCATCATGTGCTCATATACAAAACGCACACGTAGGATTCGATCGATCCACATAAAAAGATTCAGATATTGTTGCATCAAAGTGTAGTAAGACCCCCTAACCATTGACGATGTGCTATTTTCTATGATGATCTCAAGTTTCTGAACTCCAGTGGGCTTTGCTGCTTCGGACCGGGCGCACTTGAAAAGTCAATTAGAGGTTACAGTGAGAAGAAAGTGATCATGTTTGGATCTGCAAGTCTTTGTAGAGCAAGTGAGCAACTGAGTAAGAAAAATCAACATGTGACAGAGTTTTATGTGCGAGGTTGCTTCTGAACAAGACTTCTATATTTTTGCAATCTTAGATTGATGAGTGATCTGTTGCGCCATTCACCTGCACAACCTATGTGTATTTGAGGTGATTTTGATGTTCAATTGCCTGATTAAATGCGGTCATGGAAAGGAATAGCAAGACGCGGAGAAATATTGGTAATGGAAATTTATTTTTAAGTCTGATTAGGAGCTCACATTACTGCGGTAATAGAAATCTATTTTTAAGTCTGGTTAGGAGCTCACATTACTGCTGCTTGCGGAGGCACATGGTCTCTGCGGCCTGCGGGGCGCTTCTTTGATCTCCCAACATGAATGATCAAAGACTGCAAGTGAATTTTGTGGCAATGTGTTAAATCTATACTTCTAAAGTTCAAACGATACTCCTGATTGTCAATGTACTAAATTAGTCATACTATATGTACTTTATTTTTCCTTATGTAACTTGCTCGATTTACCTAAGAAAAAGGTTTGTTGTTTTTCTCACATATGAAATAGCTTATATTTATTTGATGGAACATTTGTTTTGCAAATAAGCCTGGATTGAGGAGGCGAAGATAGTGGACCGATGAAAAAGTAGAGCGATTTAATGGTAAAAGTAAAGTCGACAATGCGGATTGATGTGCATATGGATACTAAATAATTTTTGACACAATTGGCGTTGAACCATTAATATATTTATGTCTCCGTTCTAACACACGGGCAATTACCTAGTGTACGAAAATAATACTAATGTGGATTGAATGAACGTTCAGGATTTGGGATTAGTCTTCTGTTCATATCCTATTTTAAAAAGACGTAAGGTTCTGTCATCCGCTCGTTCTTCGTCCAACCTTACGTACGTCCCCCTCCCTCTACCTGTTTGATTTTTTTCCCTCCCATCTCTGATTTTTTTCCCCCCGGTTTTCCCCGAAAACCGCCTCAACTGTCCTACCTCTTATTGACTTACCAAATAAAATTATGTTTTCTTTGGAAGCCAATAAGTGCTTACCAAATAAGTGTTTATCAAATAAAATCATTTTTTTTACACAATCACATTAATATGGGCAGGTAATTAAATCACGGGGTAACGTACTAGAATATTTATACCCCCGTTGCAACGCACGTGCAATTGTCTAGTACATCCAAAAAACTGCAAGCTAGATGGTAGACACCGTGGAGGTCCGCAAAGCTGCATATCAGCGATGGAGCCGCGTCGACCTCAGGTATGGAGGTGATCCATCATTTTTTCTTTTGGTGGCTGCTGTGGTGGTGCCAGGGGCAGGTGACGGGTGTCGGTGTCAAGCTCAGAGGATTTTTCGGTCTTGTTTGTAATTTTACTTCTTGGCTGGTGTTCCTTTGTGCAAAGACTAGCGTTCTGTTGTCTTTTCAGTTTTGTCAGGTCGGTTTGTACGTGGCTTGTACTATAATCCTTATGATATATAAATGAGACACGTATTACCATGAAAAAAAGCTATGGCGACAAAATAGTGACGTGTTACGGCCACTCGCCGTAGTCAAGACTGTTACTCGTGTTGCCGATTCAATTGGCTCTTTGGTCACTCCACGTTGTCTAGAGTCGACAGTAATGGTTTATGAAATATGGTGTGTCATCATATATAGGTAATTAGGTTGACTCTCAACCTTACTCTGTAACAAATAGGCGGTTGTATTTTCTCTTCGCCAAGCAATTATTCTTGAGATTATTCAGGCATGCAAGGGGGACGTTTGATATCCTAAGTTCTTATTCTGCTACTCTGAATGTGTGTTTTCGTTTAGCTCAAAGTATTGGTTCAGTCTTTTACTCCCACTGTCCAAGGAAGGGGAACAAGGTGGCACACAAGCTTGCTAGGAATTCCTATGATTCTAATTCTGTAATTTCTTGGGAGGGTGATCCTCCGCAGATTATCCTAGCTGAACTTGTTAGCGGTGTAACAATTATTTGATTTGAATAAAGTATGCCACAAGTTAAAGAAAAAAAGAGCGAGCTCATATGCCTTTGTAAATAGTACCCCCGAGACGTCTTCTGAACTTCCAATTATGGCCAATAAAACGAGAGTACATAGTGTGCCACAATTAGAAAACCAAGTGTAACGCCCTAATCACAAATGAGGCTGACAAAAACAACAGAACCATCAATAGATTCCTAACCGGGAGATTCAAAGGAGCTCTTGACCTCCTTCAACTCATAGAAATGCGGCCAAGTGGGAGAAATTTCACTTGGCCGAGGGAGCAAGAAAGCCCTGTGTTGACCGAGATTGACTACATTTTCCCGAACGCATTTGGTTTTCCCGAACGGGGTTTTCTCCGAGTATTGTGACTTGCTTTTCCCGAACTCACCTCCAAGCCATCAGCTATGCCAGGGCGTAATGGGCAGCCCAATGGATTAGTGGAGAAGACATTTCTTGTTTAGTTATCGTGGACGTCGACGCACGCATCCCGATCAAACCTATCTGAAGGGGTGCATACTAATGTGCAATGTGGCTAGCCATCACCTTCCCTTCGCCATCAATGATGTCGAGTCCAGACCCCCTCTTTCTCATTCCTCGTCTCTACTTTCTCCTTCGGTCGCTCATATACGCCACATCCCAATGACGTTCGAGCGTTCAGTCATCTCTACTATTAAAGGGGAATCCATAGTCGTTTCGTTAGTCCACCCATCGAATCACGTCGACAGCACCCCCATCGATTTTTTCAAGGCAACCCCACCTCGCACGGAAACAAATCACCCCAAAATGGGGAAAATAAATGGTTGCTCCCCCTGATCTGGCAGTCCCCATCCTTCACGAGATCTCTTTGCCTCTCCCGAACAAACCCGGCGGCTCGTCTCTCCCGTGAGGCCGTCACCACCCCGGTGCCCTCACTCGACCTCGACCTCTCCAGCACCACCTCTCCCTCAACCTCCCCAGGGGCCTTGCCTCCTCTCCACTGCGCGCCGCCGAGTGTGTCCCTTCGCCTAGTGGCAGTAGTGGGGGCAGAGCAACAGCGCGTGGTGATTGGGTGCAGAAGCGTTGGGCCTTAGCGGCGGGGCGCAGCATCAGACCGATTCGGGAGAGGGAGCTCGTTCCTTGGCGATGTGGGAAGGAAGGATCACCGCGCTACACATGTCGCGGTGGTGCCAACACAGGCGTACACGATGAGCTTCTCTAGGTGGGTTCGTGAGTGCTCAGGCTGCGGCTTGTTCCTTTTTTTGTCTATGTGCTTCCAGATCTGACCAGGTGCCGGCAAAGTTCTCTCGACCGCGATTCAACTCCCCATCTTCCCCTTCATCGCCCCACACGGGAAGGGAAGCACCTCTAGGTTTAGCTCCCAATAACTCCAAGTTGTTCAAAGTACAAACAGAGGTATCATTTATTTTTCATTCTTTTGTTTGCAACTCAGTTTCAGGATCCGCTCAAGTTGACAATAGTTTTAGTATCATGCACTTTATACATACTCACCAAATGCTCTATAAAACACTTCCTCTCAGCAGGATGATTGTTACTTATTTGTTGAACTAGAGTAGTGAGTGCATGATTGGTGTTATGGTCACTCCAGTTAAAAATTGAAATTTTTGCTGTGCTTTTTTACAAGCATCGTTACTTCGTTGATAGTTTACAGCCGAGCCTCCTTTTTTTGGCACTTCATGGCCCATATGGGTCTGGCTCGTTAATTACTGTAGGAGAAGTATTCAACGTAGGGATTAATCAAGAGCTAACATATACCGAACCATTTCTATTGGTGAGTAAGAGAGCTGACAGTGGGAGTCAATGTGTCACGGCTACTGCTTCACCTGCTACTCCACCAAAGCCCACCAGCGAAGCTGACCGACCCAAGAGGAACAAGAGGCCCAACAAGCTCTTCGATCCGGCAACCTGGGAACTGTGAGTGGTTCGTTAAGTAGGTCCAGGAGGATAGGATGAGGCAGGGAAATGTAATAGGATGAACCCACTTCTCGGACCTCCTTCTCTGTTGGCCTGTATCCCCTTCCTTCTACCTCCCAATCCCCTTCCTCCTCTCAAACCCTAGCTCCAATTCCTCTGTAATTCGACATGATTGAATAGATCGAGTGAGAGGGACGTAACATATGGTATTAGAGCTTCCGGATTACCTACAGAGACCCACCTACACCACGCGACAGCAGCGGCAAGCCGGCAAAATGGAGCAGAGAGTGGAGGAGCTGGCGGCGGCGCTCAAGGCGATTCAAGAGCAAAACTCGTGAATCATGAAGGCGGTCGAGACATCCAACACCATCATCACCAAGATCCAGCCGGTGGTGGCGGATTTGGCGGCGTGTTGGCCGGCTCTGGAGCAGTCCATCTCGGATCTGCAGCAGCAGCTGGGAGGAATGTGCAAGGAAATCGATACCGTCGCGCGCAATCCCGTCCTCACCCTCAAGCCGTCGGACTTCCCACCAATCTTCCCTAGGCCGGGCAGCGCGCCGATCTCCAACCCAGGCTGCAGCGCCCAAGGGCCCGATGGCCGCCGCATCGAACCAGCGCACCGGGGCGTTGGCGCTCGGGTGGTCACCACCTTAGTCCCACCTCTGGTCACGGGTACGTACCAGAACCCAAATCCTCCTGACCGTCAGCTAGTCACCGATCATCGGTCGAGAGCCATGGGGCGGTCACCGTTGCGTGGCACGTCCCGTTCTGGTAGTCCGCGTCCTCCCCGATCAGGCAGTCCATCCCAATGTTGCTCTCCCATCCTACCCAGGCCAAAAATGGATTTCGCTCCATTTTGTGCGGAGCGACCACACAGTTGGAAACGCAATTGTGAGTCGTATTTTAGAGTCTTCCATTTGGATCTGGAGCTGTGGGTAGATACTGCGGCTATGCATTTCACGGGGGCTGCCATGGTGTGGTTAGAGAATAATGATTTTGATCTTTGCCACAAGGTTTGGGGAAAATTCTGTACCATCGTCTGTGAACAGTTTGAGCGAAATGAGTTTACTGGTCTTCTTCGTCTGTTGTTCCATTTGCGTCAGACTGATTCTGTGTCGGATTATGTAATTAAGTTCAATGAAATCATGCATTCCCTGTTGGTGCACAGCACCACTTGGAACCCTGCTTTATTTCCTTCTCGATTTGTTGATGGGTTACGAGATGAAATTAGTGTCGTTGTTTTAGTTTACAACCCAAAAGACCTCGATACTATTGTTTCCTTGGCTTACTTACAGGAGAAGGCATTGGAGATTTCCAAGCATCGAGAACCAAGGTGCTCGGACATGGAGTTGGGAATGGGACGAGCAGTGGGTCCCATCTCAGGGGCGCCATGCCACTTCCTGCACTTCCAGGACGGCCACCACCCACTGCCACCGCACCAGTGGAGGACCGCCGTGCCACTGTAACAGATGGTTCGCGAGGGAGTAATACTGTCGAAGATCATCTTACCAGTCTCAAAGCCTATCGGCGTGCCAGGGGACTGTGTTATCTTTGTGGAGAAAAATGGACCAGAGATCACAAGTGTGCAGCGGCAGTTCAACTCCATGTGGTGCCGGAGATATTCGAAGTGCTGGGTTTTATAGGTCCCTACTCAAGTGAGAGCAGTCTGATACAGGCAGCGAGTGTCACACAATCTCCAGGGCATCGGTGCAAGGTACTGTAGCTCCACAGACCATCAGAATGCAAGGGAAGCTCCAACAGCAACAGGTGTTGATTCTTGTGGACTCAGGAAGCTCACACGGTTTTGTTAGCTCCGATCTGGCAGCCAAGTTGCAAGGGGTTCACTGCACTACCAATGTCATGAAGGTCAAAATTGCAGATGGAGGTCAGCTGATCTGCAATAAAGGTGATTGATAATTGCAATTGGTTGGTTCAAGGACACAAATTCTGCACAGATCTCAAAGTTCTTCCTCTGGGCTCTTATGACATGATTATAGGGATGGATTGGTTGGAGAAACACAGCCCTACGGATGTGCATTGGGGACACAAACTGATATCTTTTGTGCATCATGGCAAGAAGATTGCATTGAGTGGAATCCAACCCCAAACCAGGGAGTGTCATCCCATGACACTAGATCAGCTACACTTCCTGGTAGCCTGTAATGGCATACACCAGATGGTGCAATTGCAGGTTGTGGATGAGAAGCAGAGGGTGCAAACAGAAACAGAGATGCCTCCACCCATTGCTGATCTTGTCAACAAGTTCTAGTCAATGTTTGAAGCACCAAAAGGATTACCACCTTCCAGGCCTTTTGATCATAAGATCCCCTTAATCCCAGGAGTCCAACCAGTCAACATCTAACCTTATAGGTACAACACCTCTCAAAAGGATGAGATCGAGAGACAGATTAAAGAGATGTTGTTGCAAGGCATTATCCAACCTAGCTGTAGTCCGTACGCCTCTCCGGTGTTGTTAGTTTAGAAAAAAGACTTGACCTGAGGTTTTGTGTCGACTATCGACAACTGAAAGCGGTCACAATCAGGAATTGATTGCCAATGCCTGTTATAGAATAGCTCCTAGATGAATTGGCAGGTGCTAAATGGTTCACGAGTTTGGATTTAAGGGCCGGATATCATCAGATTCGGGTGGCAGTTAAGGATGTGTTCAAAACTGCTTTCAAGATCCATCTAGGTCACTATGAATTTAAGGTCATGCCGTATGGGTTGTTAGAGGCGCCTGGTACATTTCAAGGAGTTATGAATTATGTGCTGTCAGACCTGATCCGCCATGGTGTGCTTGTGTTTATTGATGATATCCTAGTATACAGTACCACACTTGCAGAACATGTAGGCCTCCTACGGCAAGTATTCGAGTGATTGGAAGAACACCAACTAAAGGTGAAAATGTCGAAGTGCATGTTTGCTCAGCCACAACTTACCTATTTGGGTCATGTCATCAGTGCCCGTGGAGTGGCTACAGATGAGAAAAACATCACATCAGTCAAGGAATGGCCGACACCTACTGGAGTGCGTCAAGTTCACGGGTTCCTCGGGCTAGCAGGATATTACAAGCGATTTGTCCGGGATTTTGGGCTTATCAGTCGTCCTCTGACCAACTTATTGAAGAAAGGAGCAGTGTTTGTCTGGTCTCAAGAAGCAGAGGAAGCCTTCCAACATTTGAAGACGGGACTGATCACTGCCCCCGTTTTGGCACTGCCTCGGTTCGATAAACCCTTTGAAATCGAGACGGATGCCTCTGACTATGGATTAGGAGCGGTGCTCATGCAGGAGGGACACCCACTCGCCTTTCTCAGTATGGCCTTGAAACCAAGGAATAGGGGTTTATCTACTTATGAAAAGGAATTCATGGCCATACTCATGGCAGTGGACAAATGGCGTTCTTATTTGCATGGGGCGGAATTTGTCATCCGAACTGAGCAGAGTGCCTTGGCTCATTTGAGCGATCAACGGTTGGTTATGCCGTGGCAATGGTGTGCGTACACAAAATTGATGGGGTTGCAATACAAGATTGTGTACCACCAGGGCATTGAGAACATGGCTGCCGACACCCTAACACGTCGAGATGCAGAGGTCACTGCCATCACAGTGGCTACCCCTATATCGCTGGAAGAAGTGGTGAAAGGTTATCAAAATGATGACAATGCCAGGGCCATCTTGCAGCAACACAGTTTGGCAAAGGACCCCAGCTCGAACTATACAGTTAAAGATGGAATCATTCTGTACAAAGGAGGTGGGTCAGAATGAGGCTATGCAACGGAAGATATTACAAGCTGTCCACGCTAGTGCCACTGGGGGCCATTTTGGAATCCATGCCACACATGAGCGCCTGCAGCAGCTATTTGCTTGGCCAGGGATGCGACAAGATGTGATCCAATTTGTGTCGAACTGCAGCACCTGCAAACAAGCAAAGACAAAGAGGGTCCGGATTCCAGGGTTGCTTGCTTGAACCACTACCAGTTCCACCTCATGCTTGGCACACTATCACTCTCAATTTCGTGGAAGGATTGGCTGTTTCACGGGGCTACTCCTGCATCATGGTGGTGGTGGACAAACTGACTCGGTATGCTCACTTCATTCCCTTGACGCATCCGTTCTCAGCTCTCCAAGCGGCTACTGTCTTCATGACTCATGTCTACAAACTCTACAGCCTGCCCTATGCAATGGTCTTGATCGGATCTGGATAGTGTGTTCACGAGCAACCTTTGGAAAGAGCTCTTCCGACAAGCGGGTACAGAACTGCGCATGTCGTCATCATACCACCCACAGACCGATGGCTCCACAGAAAGGGTGAATCAATGCATGGAAACATTCCTCCACTATTTCGTGCATTCATGCCCACATCGGTGGTTTCAGTGGTTGCATCTTGCTGAGTTCTGGTACAATACGGCGCCCCATTCCGCTTTGCAGGCATCCCCATTTGAGGTACTCTATGGTCACCCCCTCGTCACTTCGGCATTATTGATGCTTCGGTGTCAGCTCCAGTGGACCTTGCCAGCTGGCATTAGGAAAGGGAGGTGATTACTGCACTGTTCAAACAGCATCTGGAAAGATCCCGTCAAAGGATGAAAGAACAGGCAGACAAGCAATGATCTGAGAGATCATTCTCCATGGGCAATTGGGTGTTTGTGAAACTGCAACCCTATGTGCAGGTTTCAGTCACTGCTCGTGCTAACCATAAATTGTCTTTCAGGTTTTTTGGCCCTTTTCAGGTGACGACGCGCATTGGGAATGTGGCGTATCACTTACAGTTGCCAGAAGGGAGCCGCGTCCACCCAGTGTTCCATGTGTCTTTGCAGCGGAAGGCATTGCCGCCAGACACGGAAGTTGTTTCATCTCTGCCAGAGCCTCCCCTACCACATTCACCCCCAGATTTCCCGAAGAAGGTGCTAGCAAGGCACATGATCACCAAAGGCGAGTCCAAGATCCCTCAAGTCCTGATCAAGTGGTCGTCTCAGCTGGCAGCGCTGGCTTCATGGGAAGACTTCTTCGAGCTCCGAAGCTGGTTTCCAGGAGATGCGGCTTGGGGTCAAGCCGCGTCTGAAGACAGGAGGGATGTCACGGCTACTGCTTCACCTGCTACTCCACGAAAGCCCACCAGCGAGGCTGACCGGCCCAAGAGGAACAAGAGGCCCAACAAGCTCTTCGATCCGGCAACCTGGGAACTGTGAGTGGTTCGTTAAGTAGGTCCAGGAGGATAGGATGAGGCAGGGAATTGTAATAGGCTGAACCCACTTCTCGGACCTCCTTCTCTGTTGGCCTGTATCCCCTTCCTTCTACCTCCCAATCCCCTTCCTCCTCTCAAACCCTAGCTCCAATTCCTCTATAATTCGACATGGTTGAATAGATCGAGTGAGAGGGACGTAACATATGGTATTAGAGCTTCCGGATTACCTACAGAGACCCACCTACACCACGCGACAGCAGCGGCAAGCCGGCAAAATGGAGCAGAGAGTGGAGGAGCTGTCGGCGGCGCTCAAAGCGATTCAAGAGCAAAACTCGTGAATCATGAAGGTGGTCGAGACATCCAACACCATCTTCACCGAGATCCAGCCGGTGGTGGCGGATTTGGCGGCGTGTTGGCCGGCTCTGGAGCAGTCCATCCCGGATCTGCAGCAGCAGCTGGGAGGAGTGCGCAAGGAAATCGATACCGTCGCGAGCAATCCCTTCCTCACCCTCAAGCCGCCGGGCTTCCCACCAATCTTCCCCAGGCGGGAAGCGCGCCGATCTCCAACCCAGGCTGCAGCGCCTAAGGGCCCGATGGCCGCCGCATCGAACCAGCGCACCGGGGCGTTGGCGCTGGGGTGGTCACCACCTTAGTCCCACCTCCGGTCACGGGTATGTACCAGAACCCAAATCCTCCTGACCGTCAGCTAGTCACCGATCATCGGTCGAGAGCCATGGGGAGGTCACCATTGCGTGGCACATCCGGTTCTGGTAGTCCACGTCCTCCCCGATTAAGCAGTCCATCCCAACGTCGCTCTCCCATCCTACCCAGGCCAAAAATGGATTTCCCTCCATTTTGGGGGGAGCGACCACACAGTTAGAAACGCAATTCTGAGTTGTATTTTAGAGTCTTCCATTTGGATCTGGAGCTGTGGGTAGATACTGCGGCTATGCATTTCACGGGGGCTGCCATGGTGTGGTTAGAGAATAATGATTTTGATCTTTGCCACAAGGATTGGGGAAAATTCTGTACCATCGTCTGTGAACAGTTTGAGCGAAATGAGTTTACTGGTCTTCTTCGTCAGTTGTTCCATTTGCGTCAGCCTAATTCTGTGTCGGATTATGTAATTAAGTTCAATGAAATCATGCATTCCCTGTTGGTGCACAGCACCACTTGGAACCCTGCTTTATTTCCTTCTCGATTTGTTGATGGCTTATGAGATGAAATTAGTGTCGTTGTTTTAGTTCACAACCCAAAAGACCTCGATACTACTGTTTCCTTGGCTTACTTACAGGAGGAGGCATTGGAGATTTCCAAGCAACGAGAACCAAGGCGCTCGGACAGTGGAGTTGGGAATGGGACGAGCAGTGGGTCCCATCTCAGGGGCGCCATGCCACTTCCTGCACCAACAGGACGGCCACCACCCACTGCCACCGGACCAGTGGAGGACCACCGTGCCGCTGTAACAGAGGGTTCGCGAGGGAGTAACACTGTCGAAGATTGTCTTACCACTCTCAAAGCCTATCGGCGTGCCAGGGGACTGTGTTATCTTTGTGGAGAAAAATGGACCAGAGATCACAAGTGTGCAGCGGCAGTTCAACTCCATGTGGTGCCGGAGATATTCGAAGTGCTGGGTTTTATAGGTCCCTACTCAAGTGAGAGCAGTCTGATACAGGCAGCAAGTGTCACACAATCTCCAGGGCATCGGTGCAAGGTACCGTAGCTCCACAGACCATCAGAATGCAAGGGAAGCTCCAACAGCAACAGGTGTTGATTCTTGTGGACTCGGGAAGCTCACACAGTTTTGTTAGCTCCGATCTGGCAGCCAAGTTGCAAGGGGTTCACTGCAGTACCAATGTCATGAAGGTCAAATTTGCAGATGGAGGTCAGCTGATCTGCAACAAGGTGATTGATAATTGCAATTGGTCGGTTTAAGGACACAAATTCTGCACAGATCTCAAAGTTCTTCCTCTGGGCTCTTACGACATGATTATAGGGATGGATTGGTTGGAGAAACACAACCCTATGGATGTGCATTGGGGACACAAACTGATATCTTTGGTGCATCATGGGAATAAGATTGCATTGAGTGGAATCCAACCCCAAACCAGGGAGTGTCATCCCATGACACTAGATCAGCTACACTTCCTGGTAGCCTGTAATGGCATACACCAGATGGTGCAATTGCAGGTTGTGGATGAGAAGCTGAGGGTGCAAACAGAAACAGAGATGCCTCCACCCATTGCTGATCTTGTCAACAAGTTCTAGTCAATGTTTGAAGCACCAAAAGGATTACCACCTTCCAGGCCTTTTGATCATAAGATCCCCTTAATCCCAGGAGCACAACCAGTCAACATCAAACCTTATAGGTACAACCCCTCTCAAAAGGATGAGATCGAGAGACAGATTAAAGAGATGTTGTTGCAAGGCATTATCCAACCTAGCTATAGTCCGTACGCCTCTCCGGTGTTGTTGGTTCAGAAAAAAGACTTGACCTGGAGGTTTTGTGTCAACTATCGACAACTGAAAGCGGTCACAATCAGGAATTGGTTCCCAATGCCTGTTATAGAATAGCTCCTAGATGAATTGGCCAGTGCGAAATTGTTCACGAGTTTGGATTTAAGGGCTGGATATCATCAGATTCGGGTGGCAGTTAAGGATGTGTTCCAAACTGCTTTCAAGAACCATCTAGGTCACTATGAATTTAAGGTCATGCCGAACGGGTTGTCAGAGGCGCCTGGTACATTTCAAGGAGTTATGAATTATGTGCTGTCAGACCTGATCCGCCATGGTGTGCTTGTGTTTATTGATGATATCCTAGTATACAGTGCCACACTTGCAGAACATGTAGGCCTCCTACGTCAAGTATTCGAGTGATTGGAAGAACACCAACTAAAGGTGAAAATGTCGAAGTGCATGTTTGCTCAGCCACAACTTACCTATTTGGGTCATGTCATCAGTGCCCGTGGAGTGGCTACAGATGAGAAAAACATCACAGCAGTCAAGGAATGGCCGACACCTACTGGAGTGCGTCAAGTTCACGGGTTCCTCGGGCTAGCAGGATATTACAGGCGATTTGTCCGGGATTTTGGGCTTATCATTCGTCCTCTGACCAACTTATTGAAGAAAGGAGCAGTGTTTGTCTGGTCTCAAGAAGCAGAGGAAGCCTTCCAACATTTGAAGACGGCACTGGTCACTGCCCCCGTTTTGGCACTGCCTCGGTTCGATAAACCCTTTGAAATCGAGACGGATGCCTCTGACTATGGATTAGGAGCGGTGCTCATGCAGGAGGGACACCCACTCGCCTTTCTCAGTAAGGCCTTGGGTCCAAGGAATAGGGGTTTATCTACTTATGAAAAGGAATTCATGGCCATACACATGGCAGTGGACAAATGGCGTTCTTATTTGCAAGGGGAGGAATTTGTCATCCGAACTGACCAGAGTGCCTTGGCTCATTTGAGCGATCAACGGTTGGTTATGCCGTGGCAATGGTGTGCATACACAAAATTGTGTGGGCTGCAATACAAGATTGTGTACCACCAGGGCATTGAGAACAGGGCTGCCGATGCCCTAACACATCGAGATGCACAGGTCACTGCCATCACAGTGGCTACCCCTATATGGCTGGAAGAAGTGGTGAAAGGTTATCAAAATGATGACAATGCCAGCGCCATCTTGCAGCAACACAGTTTGGCAGAGGACCCCAGCTCGAACTATGCAGTTAAAGATGGAATCATTCTGTACAAAGGAGGTGGATCAGAATGCGGCTATGCAACAGAAGATATTACAAGCTGTCCACGCTAGTGCCACTGGGGGCCATTCTGGAATCCATGCCACACATGAGTGCCTGCGGCAGCTATTTGCTTGGCCAGGGATACGACAAGATGTGATCCAATTTGTGTCGAACTGCAGCACCTGCAAACAAGCAAAGACAAAGAGGGTCCGGATTCCAGGGTTGCTTGAACCACTACTAGTTCCACCTCATGCTTGGCACACTATCACTCTCGATTTCGTGGAAGGATTGGCTGTTTCACGGGGCTACTCCTGCATCATGGTGGTGGTGGACAAACTGACTCGGTATGCTCACTTCATTCCATTGACGCACCCGTTCTCAGCTCTCCAAGCGGCTACTGCCTTCATGACTCATGTCTACAAACTCCACAGCCTGCCCTATGCAATGGTCTTGATCGGATCTGGATCGTGTGTTCACGAGCAACCTTCGGAAAGAGCTCTTCCGACAAGCGGGTACAGAACTGCGCATGTCGTCAGCATACCACCCACAGACCGATGGCTCCACAGAAAGGGTGAATCAATGCATGGAAACATTCCTCCACTATTTCATGCATTCATACCCACACCCGTGGTTTCAGTGGTTGCATCTTGCTGAGTTCTGGTACAATACGGCGCCCCATTCCACTTTGCAGGCATCCCCATTTGAGGTACTCTATGGTCACCCCCTCGTCACTTCGGCATTATTGATGCTTCGGTATCAGCTCCAGTGGACCTTGCTAGGTGGCATTAGGAAAGGGAGATGATTACTGCACTGTTGAAACAGCATCTGGAAAGATGCCGTCAAAGGATGAAAGACCAGGCAGACAAGCAATGATCTGAGAGATCATTCTCCATGGGCAATTGGGTGTTTGTGAAACTGCAACCCTATGTGCAGGTTTCAGTCACTGCTCGTGCTAACCATAAGTTGTCTTTCAGGTTTTTTGGCCCTTTCCAGGTGACGACGCACATTGGGAATGTGGCGCATCACTTCCAGTTGCCAGAAGGGAGCCGCGTCCACCCAGTGTTCCATGTGTCTTTGCTGCGGAAGGCATTGCCGCCAGACACGGAAGTTGTTTCATCTCTGCCAGAGCCTCCCCCACCACATTCACCCCCAGATTTCCCGAAGAAGGTGCTAGCAAGGCGCATGATCACCAAAGGCGAGTCCAAGATCCCTCAAGTCCTGATCAAGTGGTCATCTCAGCTGGCAGCGCTGGCTTCATGGGAAGACTTCTTCGAGCTCCGAAGCCGGTTCCCAGGAGATGCGGCTTGGGGTCAAGCCGCGTCTGAAGACAGGGGGGATGTCACGGCTACTGCTTCACCTGCTACTCCACGAAAGCCCACCAGTGAAGCTGACCGGCCCAAGAGGAACAAGAGGCCCAACAAGCACTTCCATCCGGCAACCTGGGAACTGTGAGTGGTTCGTTAAGTAGGTCCAGGAGGATAGGATGAGGCAGGGAATTGTAATAGGCTGAACCCACTTCTCGGACCTCCTTCTCTGTTGGCCTGTATCCCCTTCCTTCTACCTCCCAATCCCCTTCCTCCTATCAAACCCTAGCTCCAATTCCTCTATAATTCGACATGGTTGAATAGATTGAGTGAGAGGGACGTAACACAATGGCAGACCCACGATGTGGGACAAAGAGGCCAAATCGGCACTGGGTTCATGCCCCATCTATTGGGCCCTCTCTGCATGCGATGGAGAGCATGGTGGCTGGTACCACGATGCATGGGATGTGGATAGAGCACTGGTGGCAAAATTTGATCCTTGATTACCTTTTTTTAAGAAAAGGAGGATTGCCCCCAGCATTTGCATCATGAAGATGCATCCTACCATATTATTAAAGAGGTCTCCAACAAAGTCTCAAAAAGAAATAAAAAGATACACAAGGCCACAACCGGCACAAATAAGACTAGATGCCTATACACCTATCCTATTATTGGACCGCCATCCAAGCCGGTTGTAGGTATCCCGTGCTACCATCTCCCAACGGTTGCACACATAAGCCATATGCTCCTTGGCTTCCGCATGGCTGAGTAACAACCACATATGGATCCAGGAAGTTGCTCTATAGATGACCTGCAAAAAACTGCTAATGTTCTGTTTGTTAAAAATGACGTCATTTTGGCAGTTCCATATTACCCAAAGTAATGCGTACACTCCGACTTGAATATGCGCCGCAGGTTTAGGCTCCACCCCATTAAGCCAAGTCCCAAATAAAGTGTCTATGTTATTAGGTGGACTAACATTAAAGGCCACATGCACTGTATGCCACAGTAATCTAGCCAGAGGGCATTGAAAGAACAGATGTTGGATCGATTCATCATTATCACAAAATCAACATCGTTTGCTACCCTCCCAACGACGTTTTGCAAGGTTGTCTTTAGTCAAGATCACTTTCTTGTGAACAAACCACATAAAAACTTTTATCTTTAGGGTCACCTTAATTTTCCAAATGTGTAACAATTTTGGGATTAGTCTAGTATTTATCAAATCAATATACATTGATTAACTGAGAATACACCTGACTTCGACAGTCTCCAGTATAGTTTATCCGGCTCATCTGATTGGTTGATCTCCATCAACCTACTCACGAGATGCATCCATCTATCCCATCGCTCACCCACAGGTGATCTTCTGAACTGAATGTTTAGGGGAACTGATCCTAAAATTGTACTGACGAAAGCCTCTTTTCGTTGTACAATATTGTAAAGGGTAGGATACTGAATAGCGAGTGGCTTGTCCCTAGCCATGTGTCCTCCCAAAACCTGGTGGTATTACCGTTCCCAACAATGAATCTGGTCCTACTGAAATAAGCCACCTTTGTATGCATCAACCCTTTCCAAAATGGTGAATCATTCGGCTGAGCCGTTACCTGTGCGAGTGTTTTGGAATGTAGGTACTTGTTACACAACAATTGTATCCACACTCCCTCATTCTCCACTAAAAGTCTGTGCAACCATTTGCTAAGTAGGCTCCTATTCTTTACCTCAAGGTTTTCAATCCCTAGGCCCCCTTGGTCCTTCGGCCTACAGATTATGTCCCATTTAGTCAGCCTATATTTTGATTTGTTCTCATCGCTTTGCCAAAAAAAACATGATCGATAAAAGTCTAACCTTTTCTGTACCCCCATAGGTACTCCAAAGAAAGACAAAAGGAACATCAGCATACTCGTCAACGCGGAGTTAATGAGAATTAGCCGTCCCCCATAAGACATAAGCTTGCCCTTCCAGCAACTTAATTTTTTTCTCAAATCGATCCTCAATGCATTTCCATTCTTTATTGGTCAGCTTTCGGTGATGAATTGCTATGCCCAGGTATCAAAAGGGGAGAGCTCCAAACTCACACCCAAACAACTGTCTGTAATTATCCTGTTCTTCTTTGGCGTGCCCAAAGCAGAATAATTCACTCTTGTTGAAATTGATTTTCAAACCCCCACAGTTGTTCAAAAAGACATACAACCAACTTCATATTCCTCGTCTTCGCCATATCATGTTCCATGAAAATAATAGTATCGTCGGTGTATTGGAGGATGGAAAGCCCACCATCCACTAAATGAGGTATTAGTCCACCTACTTGTCCTTCCTCCTTGGCCCGACCAATGAGAACTGCCAACATATCGGCCACAATATTAAACAATACAGGGGACATCGGGTCCCCCTGTCTTAAAGGAAAAATAATTAGACATTTCGTGGGCGCAACTAAAAACAACTCAACCACAACATGTTTAAGAAATCATCCATTTTTAAAACACACCATTTTATATTTGAATTTCTCAGGAAGCACTAGGTAAAAGTAATTGTCCTTCAGTATCCTAGCCTGGTGTCGAACCCCCTGGGCGCACACACTTACCCTGCTGTCGCCACACCTGGGGCACACGCGATCCATTTTCTGCGTTCGTGTTGACAGACAATTAGAATGTTAAATTGTTAGATAAATCTTAAAAATAAATCATTAGACAAACCATTATAATATATTAAATTTATTAATTTTTTTGGCATGACCTTTTGTAAAAGTGGAACAAATTGAGTGCCAGAAATTTAGCGAAACATTGGCGAATCAACATTTCGCCAAAACATTGGCACTCATGTATATTCCCTGGAAAATAAACCACACATCGCAATACACATATCACAATTTTTTTCGGCTCAATGGCTGGTACCACATGGCATACACACACCATCATGCATACATACATAAACATAGGCACAATATCAACATATATCATCCTATGCTTTACTCTATGACCATATCATCATCACAATCATATTTAAAAACCAGAAATTTTTAAAAAGGAGGCTTTTCTTTCTTCTCTCTTCCCTCTTCCTTCTTTCGCCTTTCCACATTTCTTCTTTTTTCTCACTTCTCTTTTCCCTTTTCTCTCATTTCTTCTCTTTTTTCTCTTCTCTCTTCTCTTTTTTCTCTTCATTTTTCCCTCTTCTCACATTACTAACAACCTAATCACTAGCAACATTTCACTAGCAATTTAACTTAATTATTACAAAATTTCTAGTAACCTAATTGCTAGAAATAACACAACCTAGTTACTAGCAATTTTCTCTCTCTTTTCTATCTAATTAATACTAACCTAGAACTAACAAAATAATAATTAAAAATACTAACCTAGACTAATTAACCATACATTATAATAGACAGGAAACTAATTATCAACAATAACCTACACTAACAATAAAATTAACATATAGGAAGGGAAAGGGATCGAGATCGACCTAGTGGCGATGGCCGGTGGTGGGGGACGGTGTCGGGGAGGTGGGGACGGTGCGGCGGAGCATGGCCGTGGAGCGTCGGGAGGCGAGGGATGAGAGCGGCGGCGAGGTGCGTGGGAGAGGATTGAATTACCGTGTGGTTGTATACCCAATTTACTAGTGGCGTGTGGGATGGGGCTGGGCGCCACTACTAACAACCTATTAGTGGCGCCCTGCGAGCTATGACACGCAACTAGTAATAAATATGACATTTTTAGTTTTTTAGGCTAGGATTATATTCCAACATTTTTATATAATAAATATGGACCATTTAAAGTTGTATGTAAAATTTAGGCTTTTTTTGATTTATTTTTCTATATTTAGGGCATTAAATATAACTCTAGATATTTAAAAGATATAATTGAAATTTAAACTACAAGTACATTAAGAAATTCAAATACTAAGTTTGTAGTGAATGATTTTTGAATTTAAAGAAAATGTAAATGTGTTTTGAGAGAGAGCTGGTAATTTTAAGGTTATTTAGTTTTTTTAGGCTAATTTTGTATTTTAGTGTTATGATTATGATCCAAAATTTTCTATAATAAATATAGACCATTTAAAGTTTAATGTAAAAATTTGGGATTTTTTAGTGTTAGTTCGATCACTGAAGTTTCACGGATAGCACACGGCACTGGTATTGTCGCCAGTTACAAGTTGCACTTGATCGATCTAGGATGATGCAAATCAAATTCAACTTTGCACAATAAGAACTGCTGTTGCTGATCCAGGGATACATAGAAAATATAATAGTTCAAGGCTAAACAATAACTGCTACTCCCTCTGATCCATAATAAGTGTCGTGGTTTTAGTTGTAATTTAAACAAAAAACCACGACACTTATAATGGATCGTAGGGAGTAGTTGTTACTCTAGCTAATTGCCTAAACTAAGAACAACATCCCTGCAATGGCTCCCACAAGAAGACATGATGCTACTGATCCAGCTGGGAGTATGAACCAAATCATAACAGTAGTTAGGAGTGCAAAGTGAAGCTTCTTAAATTTCCTTATCCAGGCTTGCAGATTGTTCATTTGAGCTTGCATCTCATTAATTCTGACTTGCTTCTCGTGTGCGTCTATCAGTGCATCATCTAGCTGGTCTCTCAGTGATCGATAGTAGTAGTCGAGCATCTGGTTTATGTAATTCTTTACGAGATCAACCCATATCCATGTGTTGCAAAAGAATCCTTTCTTCATGTTTGTATACATAATGATGTGAGCAATGAGATTCTTATGCCTAATTGCTAACAAAGAGAGATTTCTATTGTACCTTGCTTCCACGGCCAGCACAAGTGAAGAACACTTCTTTGGATTACTGGGTGTGTTTGAGGTTCTCTGAACAACAGGGCATTTGCAGCCACAAAAGAGCAGGGTGGGCTCGCTAGATTTGGGGAGGCTTCGCCGCCAGTGGTGTACGATTTGTCGGAGGATCCGATGGAGGTGCTGCTGCAGCGTGATGATGATTCACCGGATACGGGCTACATAGGCCACGGCGGGGAGCTCATGTCTTAGCCAATGGGAGTGGCGAGGAGCTCGGCCACGGCGGCGGTGAAGATGGTCCATTCGGGTGGCCTCGGCCAGCGTTGGCTCATGCGCAGGGCTTCTACCACATCTCCATGCTTCGGTGGCTCCGTTCCTGGCCACATAGGGTTGCCCGGTGGCGACGGGTAAAGCTTTCCAATCTATAAGGGAGAGGAGGAAGAAGTGAAGGAGAGTAGGGAAGAGAAGGAGAGGAGGAAGAAGTGACGGAGAGGAAGGAGTTCAAATGAAGGGAGAGGAACGGAAGAAGTGATCGAGAGGAGGAAGAAAGAGGGAAGAGGAGGAAGAAGAAGCGGAGAGGAGGATGAAGTGAAAGGGAGGTGGAAGAAGAAAGGGCCTCACATGTGAACAGAGAGATCTGCTCAATTATTGAGCGAATCTATTAATAGAGTGCCATGTGTGACACACGCCAGTAATAGGCCACTTACTTGTGGCATTCTGGCCAAACGGCATGCCACTAGTAAGTGAGACCCGGACATAATTTACTAGTGGCGTGTGACATCCTGTTCAATGCCACGAATATCAGCCTCACGAGTGGCGTGCTTGCATGTGCGCATGCTAGTAGTAAGCGAGGTCCAGAACTGGGCCTGTCACCAGTTACTAGTGGCGTGCAGACTAGAGCCCCATGCTACTACTAGCTGTGGTACCAGTGGCGGGTGACTAGTACACACGCCACCAGGTATTGGTGCCGTGTCCCACTACTGGGTCCTACTTACTAGTGCCGTGCCCTTTGGACGACATGCTACTAGTAGCTCGTTATTAGTGGCGTGAACTTATTTGGTCACGTCACTGGTATTTTTGGCAGATAGGCGTGGGTCTTTTAGGGCGCGCCACTAGTAACTTTTCGGTATAAGGGTTTCTGCACTAGTGCGCTGAGTCAGCCTGGAGACGGTAGATCGAGCGTTGTCCAGCTGATTCAGGTGGCAACACAGTAATATGATTTGCAATGCATAGGCGTGCTATGTAATTTCTATTGCTTTGCCTTTGGCCAGTGTGTCTTTTTCACTTTTTTTTAATAACTGGCCACTTGGTAATAAATTAAGCCGGTGTGCTTCAGGCGATGCATAGGCCTTGGTATTCCTCCTTTAAAAAAAATAGAACTTTAAAGGAGGTGGGACTTTGATAGGGACGCCTTTAAAATGATAATCCCATTATTTCATTTCCTGTATTAGCAATTACCAAGCATTTATATCGAGTTACACTTTGCCTTACAAACCCTTATTATTTCACTTGACTACGACGCTGACGACACTATATTAGAAAAAAATACAGGAAAAATATAATAACACAAGTAGTAATAGTGACGGTTGAGCATCTGTGTTTGTACTGTATTTCTAAGAAAATAATAATGATAATAATAATTACGTGCTCAAGCCTCGGCGAAGAGGTGAGCCGGGAGCTTGGGCTCCACCACTGCCTCCAGTGGGAACTTGCGCGGTGTGGATAGCCCGAAGATCTCTTCCATACTCAGTTCCACGTCGTCTAGGAGCCTCCACGTGAACCCGTGCAGTAGGTTCGCCAGGCTCACCTGGATCACCTTCAACCCCAGGCTGTACCCAGGGCACATCCTGCGTCCCGACCCGAATGGCAGCAGCTCGTAGTCCTGCCCCTTGACGTCGAGCCTGCTGCCAAGGAACCGCTCCGGCATGAACTCCTCTGGCTTTTCCCACAGCTCCGGGTCACGGCCAATGGACCACACACTGACGAGCACACGCGTGCCGGCCGGGATGTCGTAGCCGCCGATGGACGTGTCCTCGCGGGACAGGCGAGGCACAAGCATCGGTGCCACCGGGTGGAGCCGCATGGTCTCCTTGATGATGGCCTCCACGTAGGGGAGGCTCGGCATGTCCTTCTCGGTGACCCAGCGCCCTCGCCCCACCACGCGGTCCAGCTCCTCGGTCGCCCTGGCAAACACCTCGGGCTTCTTCAAGAGCTCTGAGATGGCCCACTCCACCGTCTCAGCCGAGCTCTGCGTGCCTCCGGAGATGAGGTCCTGCAAAGTGTAGAATCAGTGTACGAACCTCACAGTGTCTGCTGTTGTACGAACCTCACATTGTCAGTTGTTGTAGGAGCAAGCTGAAGCAGAAGCAGGGGATAAACATAATTAATTCACCTGAGTGAAAGCTTTGACGCCCTCCCTGTTGAGCTTGACCTCAAGACCGGGGTCGCTGGCGAACTGCAGCATCACGTCGACCATGTCTTTGGCCACGAAGCTGTCCCCCTCGCGGCGACGCCGCTGGCTGTGCTCGTCCACGACGTGCTCGAGGAACCGGTCGATCATCTTGCTCAGCTTCTTCATCCTCTTGATGTACCCCTGCAGGTCCATCCAGTCGAGCCACGGGATTGAGTCGCCGATGTTGAGCACGCCGTTGAGCAGGAACAGCTCGTCGAGCATCCACTTGAACTCCTCGGGCGTGGTGATCACCGCCCCAGCCTCGTCCCTCACCTCCTTCTCCAGGTACTTCTTGCCCATCACCATGCGCGTGATCACGTTCAGGCTCACCGTGGACAGGTAGTCCTTGAGCACCACGACGCGGCCGGCGCCGCGATACAGGTCACGGAGGAGGGCGAGCACCTCCTCGCTGCGGATGTACTCGTACGACTCGAGCCGCTTGGCGCTGAAGAGGTCGGTGAGGCACATCTTGCGAGCCTGGCGCCAGTATTCGCCGTAGCAGGACCAGGTGATGTCTCTGTAGTGGTAGGCGGTGTACCTGCCAGCGGCGGTCTTGGGGCGGTCGGTGAACACCACGTCGTGGGTCTTGAGGAAGAACTTGGCCATCTCGACGGAGGAGCCGACGACGACGGGGAAGGACCCGAATTGGAGCTGCATGAGCTGGCCGTACTGCTTGGAGAGCGCGTGGATGGAGCGGTGCGGGAGCGTGCCGATGAGGTTGAGGTTGCCGATGATGGGCCACGGTTTGGGACCCGGCGGGAGGTTGTACTGGCGGGGGCGGCGGAGGACGGCCTTGAGGAAGAGCACCGTGGCGAGCACGACGCCGAGGAAGGAAGCAAACTGAGGAAGCTCCATTGAAAGTAGTGGCCGAGTGATGTATTGAGGCTTGAGCTGGTGGTGATGCTGTCTGAGACAGAGTGCGTGCGGTGCGGCCTACTTATAGATGGCGCGCGAAGTGGAACTGGAAGAGCGCGTGATGTGAACGACTCACCCCGCAAACACACGTTTTACTCGACGCCCATAAAAAAACATGAAAACGGCTCACACCGCAAACACACGTTTTAATCAATGTTTTAAATAGCGGGTTATGCCATTTAGCGGCGGCTCGGCTAGAACCTATGAAAAACTATAACTGAACTAAACTCCATTTAGCGTTTTTCTTAAATCATGAAAAATTGAAAAACTAAGTATACAATCAATAATATATGATATATCACATATACTTGACATATACACATGTTCCAACATCAAAATCCGAGCACTAATCAGATGTCCTAATTCAATAACCAAGATTTGCATCAATGCATCATATACTATATCACAAACAAGAAGAAAGAATAAGGTAGAAGGATGGTTTTCTATAGCGGCTTAGCGGGCTAAATGACTCCAAATTTAGCGCTATTAGTGTCATTTTGAACTTAGCGCTAAAAGTGCATAGTTTTAGCAGGAGAGCTCATCAAAGGCTATATTGGGTATATCACGACCGTCCACACGTAATACACACAACATACATCATATCGCTTGTTCTCGGGGCCGGGAAGGAGCATTTATCAAAGGGAAACGTTTAACACCGGCCGGCAGTCCGGCGCAACGCTCGGGCGGCCGCTCGCGCGCGTACTGCGTAACGTGGGGTCCCAGGTACCTATCGCTAGCTGTTTCCTTTTCGGTCGCTGTTTCCAATGAAATGCTACATGAGTGTTTTTTTAGTTGTAAATATATACTAGAAAAATATGCTGGAAACATATAACGATTTTGCTTCCATAGTTTTTCCCTTTTTTTTTGTGTGCTTTTTTGCAGAATGTGACATATGTTTTTTTTGTTGTAAAAGTACTGAAATTTATGCTACAAACATACAACTATTTTTTTGTTTTGATTTTGATTTTTGATTGTTGTGAAGTTTTGCTGCAATGCTACATACGCAACACAGTTTAACAATAAGTTCATAATTTATGTGTACATTTTTTTATTGAAACTATTGAGTGCTGATAGCAGGGAGAAGTCACATAATCATTTGGATGGGCTCTACCCAGGTGACAGCATGCAATATCCACCGCATGGCCTTGATGCACATGGGAAAGCGACTTCCGGGCAGTGCAAGTGGACCAGCGTACAGGAGAAAAAAAGAAAAGAAAGAAACGACACGTGCAGCTTTTATTCCACCATATTAATCAGACGGATTAAAATAATCAGATCGACGGCTGGGACGCGACCGGCCGAACCGTAGGGCCGGCGCGCCGACGCCGCCTTAATCTATTCCCTCGTGGGATATCTTTCCCAAACCGGATAATCGGATACCCATTGGAGACCCGCTTTGCAGGTACGGCATGTAGGATCATGCATATGTTCATATATACGTTGCCAATAACCCTAAAAATTTGTTTAAAAAATCTGTGAAACGCAATATCCTGGTAGTTTCTCTCGATTCCCATACGATCCTGGAAAAATTATGTTGTGTCGACTCAAAAGTAGTCGTCCGGCGCTCCACCTACTTTGTTTTTCCGCACGAGCTGATTAACTGGAACCATACGCTAACTGCGACGCTAAAAAGATCCTGGAAAATATCCAAGATCCTAACACCGACGCTAACATAAACTAGCAGAACGTCCGTGCGTTGGTACGGGCTATAATACATATATAAATGAATCAAATAAATGATTAAAGTCATCTATATGGTCAAAGCTCATTTCTCCCTCATATATCCGGGCGTGTTCGGACATCAAATGGACGCTCTGTAGGCTCCCCAAAATTCAATCATCTGAACAGTCTGAGCTCCCCCAAATCCAAACCATATGTGGAGGAGAAATATGATTGTCCGGACTATCCGTCATGTTATTGAAGGAAATATGACCTAGAGGCAATAATAAAGTTGTTATTTATATTTTCTTATTTCATGATAAATGTTTATTATTCATGCTAGAATTGTATTAACCGGAAACTTGATACATGTGTGAATACATAGACAAAACACCGAGTCCCTAGTAAGCCTCTACTAGACTAGCTCGTTAATCAAAGATGGTTAAGTTTCCTAACCATAGACATGTGTTGTCATTTGATGAACGGGATCATGAATGATGTGATGGACAAGACCCATCCGTTAGCTTAGCATAATAATCGTTAAGTTTTATTGCTATTGTTTTCTTCATGACTTATACATATTCCTCTGACTATGAGATTATGCAACTCCCGAATACCATAGGAACACCTTGTGTGCTATCAAACGTCACAACGTAACTGGGTGATTATAAAGATGCTTTACAGGTGTCTCCGAAGGTGTTTGTTGGGTTGGCATAGATCGAGATTAGGATTTGTCACTCCGAGTATCGGAGAGGTATCTCTGGGCCCTCTCGGTAATGCACATCACTATAAGCCTTGCAAGTAATGTGACTAATGAGTTAGTTACGGGATGATGCATTACGGAACGAGTAAAGAGACTTGCCGGTAACGAGATTGAACTAGGTATGATGATACCGACGATCGAATCTCGGGCAAGTAACATACCGATGACAAAGGGAATGACGTATGTTGTTATGCGGTTTGACCAATAAAGATCTTCGTAGAATATGTAGGAGCCAATATGAGCATCCAGGTTCCGCTGTTGGTTATTGACCGGAGATGTGTCTCGGTCATGTCTACATAGTTCTCGAACCCGTAGGGTCCGCACGCTTAACGTTCGATGACGATTTGTATTATGAGTTGTGTGTTTTGGTGACCGAAGTTTGTTCGTAGTCCCGGATGAGATCACGGACATGACGAGTAGTCTCGAAATGGTCGAGAGGTAAAGATTGATATATTAGAAGGTTATATTCGGACACCGGAATGGTTCCGGAGTGATTCGGTTATTTTTTCGGAGTACCGAGGGGTTACCGGAACCCCCCCTTCCCCCGGGGAATTATTGGGCCTACATGGGCCATAGGGAAGAGGGGAGGCAGCCAACAAGGGGTGGCTGCGCCCCCCTCCCATGGGGAGTCCGAATTGGACTAGGGGAGGGGGCGCGCCCCCCTTTCCTTCTCTTCTTTCTCCCTCTCCCTCTCCTTCCCTATTTCCACCTCCGGAGAAAGGAAGAGTGTGGGGGGGGGGGAGGGGGGCGAATCCTACTAGGAGTGGAGTCCTGGTAGGACTCCCCCCATGGCGCGCCCCCTTGGTGGCCGGCCTACTCCTCCCCTCCTTTATATACGGGGGCGGGGGGCACCCCAAAGGCACATCAGATATTCTCTTAGCCGTGTGTGGTGCCTCCCTCCACAGTTTACTCATCCGGTCATAGCGTCGTAGTGCTTAGGCGAAGCCCTGCGCGGATCACATCACCAACACCGTCGCCAAGCCGTCGTGCTGACGGAACTCTCTGTTGGGGAACGTAGCAGAATTTTAAAATTTTCTACGCATCACCAAGATCAATCTATGGAGTCATCTAGCAACGAGTGAGAGGGGAGTGTATCTACATACCCTTGTAGATCGCGAGCGGAAGCGTTCAAGAGAACGGGGTTGATGGAGTCGTACTCGTCGTGATCCAAATCACCGATGACCGAGCGCCGAACGGACGGCACCTCCGCGTTCAACACACGTACGGAGCAGAGATGTCTCCTCCTTCTTGATCCAGCAAGGGGGGAGGAGAGGTTGATGGAGATCCAGCAGCACGACGGTGTGGTGGTGGAAGCAGCGGGATTTCAGCAGGGCTTCGCCAAGCGCTACTGGAGGAGGAAGAGGTGTCACGGGAGGGAGAGGGAGGCGCCAGGGGCTGAGCTGTTTCTCCCATGCACCTCCCCACTATATATAGGGGTGGAGGGGGCTGGTTTCTTGCCCTCCAAGTCCATTGGGGCGTTGGCAAAGGTGGAAGGAAAGAAATCCCATCCTTTCCCTTCCCCACCGATTGTTATCCCCCTTTTTAGGGATCTTGATCTTATCCCTTCGGGATATGATCTTATTCCTTCTAAGGGGGAATCTTGGAGCGCCTTGACTAGGGGTGTGTGGCCTTGCCCCCAATACCCACGTTCATGTGGGTCCCCCCATGCAGGTGGGCCCCACTCCGGAACCTTCTAGAACCTTCTCGGTACAATACCGAAAAATCCCGAACATTTTCCGGTGGCCAAAATAGGACTTCCCATATATAAATCTTTACCTCCGGACCATTCCGGAACTCCTCGTGACGTCCAGGATCTCATCCGAGACTCCGAACAACCTTCGGGTTACCGCATACTAATATCTCTATAACCCTAGCGTCACCGAACCTTAAGTGTGTAGACCCTACGGGTTCGGGAGACACGCAGACATGACCGAGACGACTCTCCGGTCAATAACCAACAGCGGGATCTGGATACCCATGTTGGCTCCCACATGCTCCTCGATGATCTCATCGGATGAACCACGATGTCGAGGATTCAATCAATCCCGTACGCAATTCCCTTTGTCTATCGGTACGATACTTGCCCGAGACTCGATCGTCGGTATCTCGATACCTTGTTCAATCTCGTTACCGGCAAGTCTCTTTACTCGTTTCCGTAACACATCATCCCGTGAACAACTCCTTGATCACATTGAGCTCATTATGATGATGTCCTACCGAGTGGGCCCAGAGGTACCTCTCCGTTACATGGAGTGACAAATCCCAGTCTCGATTCGTGCCAACCCAACAGATACTTTCGGAGATACCCGTAGTGCACCTTTATAGCCACCCAGTTACGTTGTGACGTTTGGTGCACCCAAAGCACTCCTACGGTATCCGGGAGTTGCACAATCTCATGGTCTAAGGAAAAGTTACTTGACATTGGAAAAGCTTTAGCAAACGAACTACACGATCTAGTGCTAGGCTTAGGATTAGGTCTTGTCCATCACATCATTCTCCTAATGATGTGATCCCGTTATCAATGACATCCAATGTCCATGGTCAGGAAACCGCAACCATCTATTGATCAACGAGCTAGTCAACTAGAGGCTTACTAGGGACATGTTGTGGTCTATGTATTCACACATGTATTACGATTTCCGGATAACACAATTATAGCATGAATAACAGACAATTATCATGAACAAGGAAATATAATAATAACCATTTTATTATTGCCTCTAGGGCATATTTCCAACAGTCTCCCACTTGCACTAGAGTCAATAATCTAGTTACATTGTGATGAATCGAACACCCATAGAGTACTGGTGTTGATCATGTTTTGCTCGTGAAAGAGGTTTAGTCAACGGATCTGCTACATTCAAATCCGTGTGCACTTTACAAATATCTATGTCTCCATCTTGAACATGTTCACGTATGGAGTTGAAGCGACGCTTGATATGCCTGGTCCTTTTGTGAAACCTGGGCTCCTTGGCAAGGGCAATAGCTCCAGTGTTGTCACAGAAGAGAGCCATTGGCCCCGACGCATTTGGAATGACTCCTAGGTCGGTGATGAACTCCTTCATCCATACTGCTTCGTGTGCTGCCTCCGAGGCTGCTATGTACTCCGCTTCGCATGTAGAACCCGCCACGACGCTTTGCTTGCAACTGCACCAGCTTACCGCTCCACCATTCAAAATATACACGTATCCGGTTTGTGACTTGGAGTCATCCGGATCTGTGTCGAAGCTAGCGTCGACGTAACCCTTTACGACAAGCTCTTCGTCACCTCCATATACGAGAAACATATCCTTAGTCCTTTTCAGGTACTTCAGGATGTTCTTGACCGCTGTCCAGTGTTCCTTGCCGGGATTACTTTGGTACCTACCTACCAAACTTACAGCAAGGTTTACATCAGGTCTGGTACACAGCATGGCATACATAATAGACCCTATGGCTGAGGCATAGGGGATGACACTCATCTCTTCTATATCTTTTGCCGTGGTCGGGCATTGAGCCGAGCTCAATTTCAAACCTTGCAATACAGGCAAGAACCCCTTCTTGGACTGATCCATATTGAACTTCTTCAATATCTTATCAAGGTATGTGCTTTGCGAAAGACCTATGAGGCGTCTCGATCTATCTCTATAGATCTTGATGCCTAATATATAAGCAGCTTCTCCAAGGTCCTTCATTGAAAAACACTTATTCAAGTAGGCCTTTATACTTTCCAAGAATTCTATATCATTTCACATCAGCAGTATGTCATCCACATATAATATGAGAAATGCTACAGAGCTCCCACTCACTTTCTTGTAAACACAGGCTTCTCCATAAGTCTGTGTGAACCCAAACGCTTTGATCATCTCGTCAAAGCGAATGTTCCAACTCCGAGATGCTTGCACCAGCCCATAGATTGAGCGCTGGAGCTTGCATACCTTGTCAGCATTCTCAGGGTCGACAAAACCTTCCGGTTGTATCATATACAACTCTTCCTTAAGAAAACCATTAAGGAATGCCGTTTTGACGTCCATTTGCCATATCTCATAATCATAGTATGCGGCAATTGCTAACATGATTCTGACGGATTTCAGCTTCGCTACGGGTGAGAAAGTCTCATCGTAGTCAACCCCTTGAACTTGTCGATAACCCTTAGCGACAAGCCGAGCCTTATAGATGGTCACATTACCATCCGCGTCAGTCTTCTTCTTAAAGATCCATTTATTTTCTATGGCTTGCCGATCATCGGTCAAGTCAGTCAAAGTCCATACTTCGTTTTCATACATGGATCCTATCTCGGATTTCATGGCTTCAAGCCATTTGTCGGAATCCGGGCCCGCCATCGCTTCTTCATAGTTCGAAGGTTCACTGTTGTCTAACAACATGATTTCCAGGACAGGATTGCCATACCACTCTGGTGCGGAACGTGTCCTCGTGGACCTTCGAAGTTCAGTGGTAGCTTGATCATGATCATTATCAATAACTTCCTCTCTAGCCGGTGTAGGCTCCACAGAAACATTTTCCTGTGCTGCGCTACTCTCCGGTTCGAGGGTCATCTCATCAAGCTCCACTTTCCTCCCACTTACTTCTTTCGAGAGAAACTCTTTCTCTAGAAAGGATCCATTCCTGGCAACAAAGATCTTGCCCTCGGATCTTAGGTAGAAGGTATACCCAATAGTTTCCTTAGGGTATCCTATGAATACGCATTTTTCCGACTTGGGCGAGCTTCTCTGGTTGAAGTTTCTTCACATAAGCATCGCATCCCCAAACTTTCAGAAACGACAGCTTAGGTTTCTTCCCAAACCATAATTCATACGGTGTCGTCTCAACGGATTTTGACGGTGCCCTATTTAAAGTGAATGCGGCAGTCTCTAAAGGCATAACCAAAGAATTGAGTGGAGGGAAGATGGAACTTGATGAGGTTGTCGAACCTTTACGTCAACCGGAGAGTAGTGCAACACAGAAAGATGTTTCTGTGGAACCTACGTCTGTTGAAGAGGAAGTTAATGATGGTGATCATGAAGCTTCGGATCAAGTTGCTATCAAACCTCGTAGGCTGACAAGGATATGTACTACTACTGATTAGTACGGTAATCCTGTCTTAGATGTCATGTTGTTAGACAACGATGAACCTACGAGCTATGGAGAAGCGATGGTGGGCCCGTATTCCGACAAATGGTTAGAGGCCATGAAATCCGAGATAGGATCCATGTATCAGAACAAAGTATGGACTTTGGTGGACTTGCCCGATGATCGGCAAGCCATTGAGAATAAATGGATCTTTAAGAAGAAGACGGACGTGGACGGTAATTTCACCGTCTGTGAAGCTCGACTTGTGGCAAATAGTTTTCCACAAGTTCAAGGAGTTGACTACGATGAGATCTTCTCACCCGTAGCAATGCTTATGTCCGTCGGAATCATGTTAGCATTAGCTGCATTTTTTCGATTATGAAATCTAGCAGATGGATGTCAAAACAAGTTTCCTTACCATTTTTCGTGAGGAAAGGTTGTATGTGATACAACCAGAAAGGTTTTGTCGATCCTAAGGATGCTAAAAGGTATGCTAGTTCCAGCGATCCTTCCATGGACTAGAGCAAACATCTCGAAGTCGGAATCTACGCTTTGATGAGGTGATCAAAGATTTTGGGTTTATACAAAGTTTGCAAGAAACTTGTATTTACAAGAAAGTGAGTGGGAGCACTACAACATTTCTGATAATATATGTGATTGACATATTGTTGATCCGAAATGATGTGGAATTTCTGGAAAGCATAAACGGTTGTTTGAAGAGTGATTTTAAAGGAAGACCTGGATAAAGCTGCTTACATATTGGGCATCAAGATCTATAGAGATAGATCAAGACGCTTGGTGATACTTTCAAAAGGAACACACACCTTTTGACATGATTTTGAAGGAGTTCAAAATAGATCAGTCAAAGAAGGAGTTCTTACCTGAGTTGTAAGGTGTGAAGTTGAGTAAGACTCAAAGCTTGACCACGGCAGAAGAAAGAGAAAGGACGAGGGTCATCCCCTATGCCTTAGCCATAGGCTCTGTACAGTATGCCTTGTTGTGTACCGCACCTGATGTGTGCTTTGCCACGTGTCTAGTAAAGGGGTACAAGAGTGATCCAGGAGTGGATCACTGGACAGCGGTCAAAATTATCCTTAGAGGAATAAGGAAATGTTTCTCGGTTATGGAGGTGATAAAGAGTTCGACGCAAAGAGTAACGTCGATGCAAGCTTTTACACCTATCCGGATGACTATGAGTAGAAAAACCGGATATGTATAGTGGAGCAACCATTTGGAATAGCTCCAAGTGGAACATGGTAGCAGCATCTACAATATGACGGAGAGTTTTGCGAAGTACATAAGGATCTGAATGTTGCAGACCCATTGACTACAACCTCTCTCACAAGCATAACATGATCAAACCCAGAACTCATTGAGTGTTAATCACATAGTGATGTGAACTAGATTATTGACTCTAGTAAACTCTTTGGATGTTAGTCACATGGCGATGTGACCTGTAAGTGTTAATCACATAGCGATGTGAACTAGATTATTGACTCTAGTGCAAGTGGGAGACTGTTGGAAATATGCCCTAGAGGCAATAATAAATTGGTTATTATTATATTTCCTTGTTCATGATAATTGTTTATTATCCATGCTAGAATTGTATTGATAGGAAACTCAGATACATGTGTGGATACATAGACAACACCATGTCCCTAGTGAGCCTCTAGTTGACTGGCTCGTTGATCAATAGATGGTTACGGTTTCCTGACCATGGACATTGGATGTCATTGATAACGGGATCACATCATTAGGAGAATGATGTGATGGACAAGACCCAATCCTAAGCCTAGCACAAGATCGTGTAGTTCGTATGCTAAAGCTTTTCTAATGTCAAGTATCTTTTCCTTAGACCATGAGATTGTGCAACTCCCGGATACCGTAGGAATGCTTTGGGTGTACCAAACGTCACAACGTAACTGGGTGGCTATAAAGGTGCACTACGGGTATCTCCGAAAGTGTCTGTTGGGTTGGCACGAATCGAGACTGGGATTTGTCACTCCGTGTGATGGAGAGGTATCTCTGGGCCCACTCGGTAGGACATCATCATAATGTGCACAATGTGATCAAGGAGTTGATCACGGGATGATGTGTTACGGAACGAGTAAAGAGACTTGCCAGTAACGAGATTGAACAAGGTATCGGGATACCGACGATCGAATCTCGGGCAAGTACTATACCGGTAGACAAAGGGAATTGTATACGGGATTGATTGAATCCTTGACATAGTGGTTCATCCGATGAGATCATCGTGGAACATGTGGGAGCCAACATGGGTATCCAGATCCCGCTGTTGGTTATTAGCCGGAGAGATGTCTCGGTCATGTCTACATGTCTCCCGAGCCCGTAGGGTCTACACACTTAAGGTTCGATGACGCTAGGGTTATAGGGAAAGTATGTACGCGGTTACCGAATGTTGTTCGGAGTCCCGGATGAGATCCCGGACGTCACGAGGAGTACCGGAATGGTCCGGAGGTAAAGATTGATATATAGGAAGTGAGGATTTGGCCACCGGAAGTGTTCCGGGCATCACCGGTAGTGTACCGGGACCACCGGAAGGGTCCGGGGGTCCACCGGGAGGGGCCACCAGCCCCGGAGGCTTGCGTGGGCCAATAGTGGGAAGGGACCAGCCCCTAGGTGGGCTGGGGCACCTCCCACCAAGGCCCAAGGCGCCTCTAAGAGGAGGAGGGGGCAAACCCTAGGGCAGATGGGCCCTAAGGCCCACCCTGGTGCGCCTCCCTTCTCTCCCCCCCTTTTTGGCCGCCACCTAGATGGGATCTGGGGGCTGCCGCCACCCCTAGGGAGGGAACCCTAGGTGGGGGCGCAGCCCCTCCCCTCCCCCTATATATACTTGAGGTCTAGGGGGCTGCCCAACACATGAATTGTTCTCTCCCTCGGTGCAGCCCTACCTCTCTCCCTCCTCGTCTCTTGTAGTGCTTGGCGAAGCCCTGCTGGAGTTCCGCGCTCCTCCACCACCACCACGCCGTCGTGCTACTGCTGGACGGAGTCTTCCCCAACCTCTCCTTCTTCCCTTTGCTGGATCAAGGCGTGGGAGACGTCACCGGACTGCACGTGTGTTGAACGCGGAGGCGCCGTTGTTCGGCGCTTAGATCGGAATCAACCGCGATCTGAATCGCTACGAGTACGACTCCTTCATCCGTGTTCTTGCAACGCTTCCGCTTAGCGATCTACAAGGGTATGTAGATGCACTCCCCTCTCCCTCGTTGCTAGATTACTCCATAGATTGATCTTGGTGATGCGTAGAAAAATTTTGATTTCTGCTACGATCCCCAACAGTGGCATCATGAGCTAGGTCTATGCATAGTTTCTTGCACGAGTAGAACACAAAGTAGTTGTGGGCGTCGATTTGTCAATTCTCTTGCCGTTACTAGTCTTATCTTGATTCGGCGGCATCGTGGGATGAAGCGGCCCGGACCGACCTTACACGTACTCTTACGTGAGACTGGTTTCACCGATTGACATGCACTAGTTGCATAAGGTGGCTAGCGGGTGTCTGTCTCTCCCACTTTAGTCGGATCGGATTCGATGAAAAGGCTCCTTATGAAGGGTAAATAGAAATTGGCATATCACGTTGTGGTTTTGGCGTAGGTAAGAAACGTTCTTGCTAGAAACCTATAGCAGCCACGTAAAATTTGCAACAACAATTAGAGACGTCTAACTTGTTCCGTGTGATGTGATATGGCCAAAAGGATGGGATGAATGATATATGTGATGTATGAGATTGATCATGTTCTTGTAATAGGAATCACGACTTGCATGTCGATGAGTATGACAACCGGCAGGAGCCATAGGAGTTGTCTTAATTTATTGTATGACCTGCATGTCAATGAAATCGCCATGTAATTACTTTACTTTATTGCTAACCGTTAGCCGTAGTAGTAGAAGTAATAGTTGGCGAGACAACTTCATGAAGACACGATGATGGAGATCATGGTGTCATGCCGGTGACGATGATGATCATGGAGCCCCGAAGATGGAGATCAAAAGGAGCGAAGTGATAATGGCCATATCATGTCACTATTTTGATTGCATGTGATGTTTATCATGTTTTTACATCTTATTTGCTCAGAACGACGGTAGCATATATAAGATGATCCCTCGCTAAAATTTCAAGAAAGTGTTCCCCCTAACTGTGCACCGTTGCGAAGGTTCGTCGTTTCGATGCACCACGTGTTGATCGGGTGTGATAGATTCTTACGTTCGAATACAACGGGTGTAAGCCAGATTTACACAGCAAAAACACTTAGGTTGACTTGACGAGCCTAGCATGTACAGACATGGCCCCGGAACACAAGAGACCGAAAGGTCGAACATGAGTCATATAGTAGATATGATCAACATGAGATGTTCACCGTTGATGACTAGCCCGTCTCACGTGATGATCGGACACGGCCTAGTCGATTCGGATCATGTATCACTTAGATGACTAGAGGGATGTCTATCTGAGTGGGAGTTCATTAAATAATTAGATGAACTTAATTATCATGAACAATAGTCTAAGTTAACTTTGCAAATCATGTTGTACATCAATAGCTCGCTTTGTAGCTCCCTGTTTAATACGATCCTAGAGAAAGACTAAGTTGAAAGACATTGTAAGCAATGATGCGGACTAGGTCCGTTGTCTGAGGAGTGTCCTCACTGCTACACAGAAGGCTTATGTCTTTAATGCACCGCTCGATGTGCAAACCCCTACAACGTCGTCTGTGGATGTTGTGAACACATGACAGACACGTCCTGATGACTACTTGATAGTTTAGTGCACCATACTTCACGGCTTAGAATCAGGATTCCAATGACGTTTTGAACGCCATAGAACATATGAGATGTTCCAAGAGCTGAAATTGGGATTTCAGGCTCATGCCCGTGTTGAGAGGTATGAGACCTCTGACAAGCTCTTTTGCCTACAAGATGGAGGAGAATAGCTCAACTAATGAGCATGTGCTCAGAATGTCTGGGTGCTACAATCACTTGAATCAAGTGGGAGTTAATCTTCCAGATAAGATAGTGGTTGACGGAGTTCTCTAGACACTATCACCAAGTTACTAGAACTTCGTGATGAACTATGACTTGCAAGGGATGTAGATGATCCCGGAGCTATTCGCGGTGCTTAAAACCGCAAAAGGTAGAAATCAAGAAGGAGCATCAAGTGTTGATGGTTTAACAAGACCACTAGTTTCAAGGAGGGCAAGGGCTAGAAGGGAAACTTCATGAATGGCAAACCAGTTGTCGCTTCAGTGAAGTACCCAAGGTTGAACCCAAACCCGAGACCGAGTGCTTCCATTGTAAGGGGAACAGTCACTAGTAGCGGAACTACTCCAAATACATGGTAGATAAGAAGGCTGACAACTTCAAACAAAGTATATATGTGTTATTGATGTGTACCTTACTAGTACTCCTAGTAGCACCTGGGTATTGGATACCGGTTCAGTTGCCATTATTGGTGATTTGAAGCAAAAGCTACGGACTAAACGGAGACTGGCTGAGGGCGAGGTGACGATGTGTGTTGGAAGTGTTTCCAAGGTTGATAAGATCACCATCGCACGCTCCATCTACTTTCAAGATTAGTGTTGAACCTAGATAAATGTTATCGGGTGTCTACGTTGAGCATGAATATGATTAGATCATGTTCATTGCAATACGATTATTCATTTAAGACAGAGAATAATGGTTATTGCGTTTACATGAATAATACCTTTCATGGTCATGCACCCTATGTGAATGGTTCATTGAATCTCGGTCATAGTAATACACATGTTCATAATATTGACGCCAAAAGATGCAGAGTTAGTAATGATAGTACCACTTTCTTGTGGCACTGCCGCTAAGGTCATTTTGGGATAAAATGCATGAAGAAACTCCATGCTGATGGATGTTTGGAGTCACTTGATTTTGAATCGCTTGACACATGCGAGCCATGCCTCTTGGGCAGGATGACTAAGACACCGTTTTAGGTACAATGAAACGGGCAAGTGACTTGTTGGAAATCGTGCATGCTAATGTGTGTGATCCAATGAGAATCGAGGCGTGCGGTGGATATCGTTATTTTCTCATCTTCACTGACGATTTGAGTAGATATGGGAATATTTACTTAATGAAGCACAAGTCTGAAACGTTTGAAAAGTTCAAGCAATTTCAGAGTGAAGTTAAGAATCATCATAACAATCAAACTCCTACGATCTGATCGAGGGAGAATTTCTGAGTTATGAGTTTTGGCAATCACTTAAGACATTGTGGAATAGTTTCATAGTTGAAGTCACCTGGAACACCACAGAGTAATGGTGTGTCCAGACGTCGTAATCGAACCTTATGAGATATGGTGCGATCTACGATGTCTCTTACTGATCTACCGCTATCATTTTGGGGTTATGCGTTAGAGACAGCTGCATTCACTTTAGATAGGGCACCATCTAAGTCCGTTGAGACGACGCCGTATGAACATTGGTTTGGCCAGAAACCAAAGTTGTCGTTTTCTTAATGTTTGGGGCTGCGATGCTTATGGCTTCAACCGGAAAAAGCTCGAACCCAAAGCGGACAAATACATCTTCATAGGATACCCAAAGGTAACAGTTGGGTATACCTTCTATCTCAGATCCGAGGGCAAAGTGTTTGTCGCTATGAACAGGTCCTTTCTCGAAAAGGAGTTTCTCTCGAAAGAATTGAGTGGAGGGAAGATGGAACTTGATGAGGTTGTCGAACCTTTACGTCAACCGGAGAGTAGTGCAACACAGAAAGATGTTTCTGTGGAACCTACGTCTGTTGAAGAGGAAGTTAATGATGGTGATCATGAAGCTTCGGATCAAGTTGCTATCAAACCTCGTAGGCTGACAAGGATATGTACTACTACTGATTAGTACGGTAATCCTGTCTTAGATGTCATGTTGTTAGACAACGATGAACCTACGAGCTATGGAGAAGCGATGGTGGGCCCGTATTCCGACAAATGGTTAGAGGCCATGAAATCCGAGATAGGATCCATGTATCAGAACAAAGTATGGACTTTGGTGGACTTGCCCGATGATCGGCAAGCCATTGAGAATAAATGGATCTTTAAGAAGAAGACGGACGTGGACGGTAATTTCACCGTCTGTGAAGCTCGACTTGTGGCAAATAGTTTTCCACAAGTTCAAGGAGTTGACTACGATGAGATCTTCTCACCCGTAGCAATGCTTATGTCCGTCGGAATCATGTTAGCATTAGCTGCATTTTTTCGATTATGAAATCTAGCAGATGGATGTCAAAACAAGTTTCCTTACCATTTTTCGTGAGGAAAGGTTGTATGTGATACAACCAGAAAGGTTTTGTCGATCCTAAGGATGCTAAAAGGTATGCTAGTTCCAGCGATCCTTCCATGGACTAGAGCAAACATCTCGAAGTCGGAATATACGCTTTGATGAGGTGATCAAAGATTTTGGGTTTATACAAAGTTTGCAAGAAACTTGTATTTACAAGAAAGTGAGTGGGAGCACTACAACATTTCTGATAAGTATATGTGATTGACATATTGTTGATCCGAAATGATGTGGAATTTCTGGAAAGCATAAACGGTTGTTTGAAGAGTGATTTTAAAGGAAGACCTGGATAAAGCTGCTTACATATTGGGCATCAAGATCTATAGAGATAGATCAAGACGCTTGGTGATACTTTCAAAAGGAACACACACCTTTTGACATGATTTTGAAGGAGTTCAAAATAGATCAGTCAAAGAAGGAGTTCTTACCTGAGTTGTAAGGTGTGAAGTTGAGTAAGACTCAAAGCTTGACCACGGCAGAAGAAAGAGAAAGGACGAGGGTCATCCCCTATGCCTTAGCCATAGGCTCTGTACAGTATGCCTTGTTGTGTACCGCACCTGATGTGTGCTTTGCCACGTGTCTAGTAAAGGGGTACAAGAGTGATCCAGGAGTGGATCACTGGACAGCGGTCAAAATTATCCTTAGAGGAATAAGGAAATGTTTCTCGGTTATGGAGGTGATAAAGAGTTCGACGCAAAGAGTAACGTCGATGCAAGCTTTTACACCTATCCGGATGACTATGAGTAGAAAAACCGGATATGTATAGTGGAGCAACCATTTGGAATAGCTCCAAGTGGAACATGGTAGCAGCATCTACAATATGACGGAGAGTTTTGCGAAGTACATAAGGATCTGAATGTTGCAGACCCATTGACTACAACCTCTCTCACAAGCATAACATGATCAAACCCAGAACTCATTGAGTGTTAATCACATAGTGATGTGAACTAGATTATTGACTCTAGTAAACTCTTTGGATGTTAGTCACATGGCGATGTGACCTGTAAGTGTTAATCACATAGCGATGTGAACTAGATTATTGACTCTAGTGCAAGTGGGAGACTGTTGGAAATATGCCCTAGAGGCAATAATAAATTGGTTATTATTATATTTCCTTGTTCATGATAATTGTTTATTATCCATGCTAGAATTGTATTGATAGGAAACTCAGATACATGTGTGGATACATAGACAACACCATGTCCCTAGTGAGCCTCTAGTTGACTGGCTCGTTGATCAATAGATGGTTACGGTTTCCTGACCATGGACATTGGATGTCATTGATAACGGGATCACATCATTAGGAGAATGATGTGATGGACAAGACCCAATCCTAAGCCTAGCACAAGATCGTGTAGTTCGTATGCTAAAGCTTTTCTAATGTCAAGTATCTTTTCCTTAGACCATGAGATTGTGCAACTCCCGGATACCGTAGGAATGCTTTGGGTGTACCAAACGTCACAACGTAACTGGGTGGCTATAAAGGTGCACTACGGGTATCTCCGAAAGTGTCTGTTGGGTTGGCACGAATCGAGACTGGGATTTGTCACTCCGTGTGATGGAGAGGTATCTCTGGGCCCACTCGGTAGGACATCATCATAATGTGCACAATGTGATCAAGGAGTTGATCACGGGATGATGTGTTACGGAACGAGTAAAGAGACTTGCCAGTAACGAGATTGAACAAGGTATCGGGATACCGACGATCGAATCTCGGGCAAGTACTATACCGGTAGACAAAGGGAATTGTATACGGGATTGATTGAATCCTTGACATAGTGGTTCATCCGATGAGATCATCGTGGAACATGTGGGAGCCAACATGGGTATCCAGATCCCGCTGTTGGTTATTAGCCGGAGAGATGTCTCGGTCATGTCTACATGTCTCCCGAGCCCGTAGGGTCTACACACTTAAGGTTCGATGACGCTAGGGTTATAGGGAAAGTATGTACGCGGTTACCGAATGTTGTTCGGAGTCCCGGATGAGATCCCGGACGTCACGAGGAGTACCGGAATGGTCCGGAGGTAAAGATTGATATATAGGAAGTGAGGATTTGGCCACCGGAAGTGTTCCGGGCATCACCGGTAGTGTACCGGGACCACCGGAAGGGTCCGGGGGTCCACCGGGAGGGGCCACCAGCCCCGGAGGCTTGCGTGGGCCAATAGTGGGAAGGGACCAGCCCCTAGGTGGGCTGGGGCGCCTCCCACCAAGGCCCAAGGCGCCTCTAAGAGGAGGAGGGGGCAAACCCTAGGGCAGATGGGCCCTAAGGCCCACCCTGGTGCGCCTCCCCTCTCTCCCCCCCTTTTTGGCCGCCACCTAGATGGGATCTGGGGGCTGCCGCCACCCCTAGGGAGGGAACCCTAGGTGGGGGCGCAGCCCCTCCCCTCCCCCTATATATACTTGAGGTCTAGGGGGCTGCCCAACACATGAATTGTTCTCTCCCTCGGTGCAGCCCTACCTCTCTCCCTCCTCGTCTCTTGTAGTGCTTGGCGAAGCCCTGCTGGAGTTCCGCGCTCCTCCACCACCACCACGCCGTCGTGCTGCTGCTGGACGGAGTCTTCCCCAACCTCTCCTTCTTCCCTTTGCTGGATCAAGGCGTGGGAGACGTCACCGGACTGCACGTGTGTTGAACGCGGAGGCGCCGTTGTTCGGCGCTTAGATCGGAATCAACCGCGATCTGAATCGCTACGAGTACGACTCCTTCATCCGTGTTCTTGCAACGCTTCCGCTTAGCGATCTACAAGGGTATGTAGATGCACTCCCCTCTCCCTCGTTGCTAGATTACTCCATAGATTGATCTTGGTGATGCGTAGAAAAATTTTGATTTCTGCTACGATCCCCAACAGTTGATTCTCAACCTCACTCTGAAATTCCTTGAACTTTTCAAAGGTCTCAGACTTGTGCTTCATCAAGTAGACATACCCATATCTACTCAAATCATCGGTGAGGGTGAGAACATAACGATAACCACCGCGAGCCTCAACACTCATTGGACCACACACATCTGTATGTATGATCTCCAATAAGTTGGTTGCTCGCTCCATTGTTCCGGAGAACGGAGTCTTGGTCATCTTGCCCAAGAGGCATGGTTCGCATCTGTCAAATGATTCATAATCAAGAGACTCCAAAAGTCCATCTGCATGGAGTTTCTTCATGCGTTTAACACCGATATGACCAAGGCGGCAGTGCCACAAGTATGTGGGACTATCGTTATCAACCTTGCATTTCTTGGCATTCACATTATAAACATGTGTAACATCACGTTCGAGATTCAATAAAAATAAACCATTCACCTGCGGGGCATGACCATAAAACATATCTCTCATATAAATAGAACAACCATTATTCTCAGATTTAAATGAGTAGCCATCTCGCATTAAGCGAGATCCAGATACAATGTTCATGCTCAAAGCTGGTACTAAATAACAATTATTGAGGTTTAAAACTAATCCCGTAGGTAGATGCAGAGGTAGCGTGCCGACGGCGATCACATCAACCTTGGAACCATTCCCGACGCGCATCGTCACCTCGTCCTTTGCCAGTCTACGCTGATTCCGCAGTTCCTGCTTTGAGTTACAAATATGAGCAACCGCACCGGTATCAAATACCCAGGAACTACTACGAGTGCTGGTAAGGTACACATCAATTACATGTATATCATATATACCTTTGGTATTGCCGGCCTTCTTGTCCGCCAAGTACTTGGGGCAGTTTCGCTTCCAGTGACCGTTTCCCTTGCAATAAAAGCACTCAGTCTCAGGCTTGGGTCTATTCTTCGACTTCTTCCCGGCAGCTGGCTTACCGGGCGCGGCAACTCCCTTGCCGTCCTTCTTGAAGTTCTTCTTACCCTTGCCCTTCTTGAACTTAGTGGTTTTATTCACCATCAACACTTGATGTTCCTTTCTGATCTCTGCCTCCGCTGACTTCAGCATCGCATATACCTCAGGAATGGTCTTTTCCATCCCCTGCATGTTGAAGTTCATCACGAAGCTCTTGTAGCTAGGTGGAAGCGACTGAAGGATTCTGTCAACGACCGCGTCATCCGGGAGATTAACTCCCAGCTGAGACAAGCGGCTGTGCAACCCAGACATTTTGAGTATGTGCTCGCTGACAGAACTATTTTCCTCCATCTTACAGTTGTAGAACTTATCGGAGACTTCATATCTCTCGATCCGGGCATGAGCTTGGAAAACCATTTTCAGCTCTTCGAACATCTCATATGCTCCGTGATGCTCAAAACGCTTTTGGAGCCCCGGTTCTAAGCTGAAGAGCATGCCGCACTGAACGAAGGAGTAATCATCGGTGCGTGTCTGCCAAACGTTCAAATCGTCTGGCAGTGCTGGGAGAGCAGGTGGGTCACCTAACGGTGCTTCAAGGACATATGATTTCTTGGCAGCTATGAGGATAATCCTCAGGTTACGGACCCAGTCCGCATAGTTGCTACCATCGTCTTTCAGCTTGTTTTTCTCTAGGAACGCGTTGAAGTTGAGGGTAACATTAGCGTTGGACATTTGATCTACAAGATAGATATGTAACATTTAGACTAAGTTCATGACAATTAAGTTCATCTAATCAAATTATGTAATGAACTCCCACTCAGATAGACATCCCTCTCGTCATCTAAGTGATTACATGATCCGAATCGACTAGGCCGTGTCCGATCATCACGTGAGACGGACTAGTCATCAACGGTGAACATCCCCATGTTGATCGTATCTTCTATACGACTCATGCTCGACCTTTCGGTCTCTTGTGTTCCGAGGCCATGTCTGTACATGCTAGGCTCGTCAAGTCAACCTAAGTGTATTGCTGTGTAAATCTGGCTTACACCCGTTGTATTCGAACGTTAGAATCTATCACACCCGATCAACACGTAGTGCTTCGAAACAACGAACCTTCGCAACGGTGCACAGTTAGGGGGAACACTTTCTTGAAATTTTAGTAAGGGATCATCTTATATATGCTACCGTCGTTCTAAGCAAATAAGATGCAAAAACATGATAAACATCTCATGCAATCAAAATAGTGACATGATATGGCCATTATCACTTTGCTCCTTTTGATCTCCATCTTCGGGGCTCCATGATCATCATCCTCACCGGCATGACACCATGATCTCCATCATCATGATCTCCATCATCGTGTCTTCATGAAGTTGTCTCACCAACTATTACTTCTACTACTACGGCTAACGGTTAGCAATAAAGTAAAGTAATTACATGGCGAATTTCAATGACACGCAGGTCATATAATAAATTAAGACAACTCCTATGGCTCCTGCCGGTTGTCATACTCATCGACATGCAAGTCGTGATTCCTATTACAAGAACATGATCATCTCATACATCACATATATCATTCATCACATCCTTTGGCCATATCACATCACAAAGCACTTGCTGCAAAAACAAGTTAGACGTCCTCTAATTGTTGTTGCAAGTTTTTACGTGGCTGCTATAGGTTTCTAGCAAGAACGTTTCTTACCTACGCCAAAACCACAACGTGATATGCCAATTTCTATTTACCATTCATAAGGACCCTGTTCATCGAATCCGATCCGACTAAAGTGGGAGAGACAGACACCCGCTAGCCACCTTATGCAACTAGTGCATGTCAGTCGGTGGAACCTGTCTCACGTAAGCGTACGTGTAAGGTCGGTCCGGGCCGCTTCATCCCACAGTGCCGCCGAATCAAGATAAGACTAGTAACGGCAAGAAGATTGACAAATCGACGCCCACAACTACTTTGTGTTCTACTCGTGCAAGATACTACGCATAGACCTAGCTCATGATGCCACTGTTGGGGAACGTAGCAGAATTTTAAAATTTTCTACGCATCACCAAGATCAATCTATGGAGTCATCTAGCAACGAGTGAGAGGGGAGTGTATCTACATACCCTTGTAGATCGCGAGCGGAAGCGTTCAAGAGAACGGGGTTGATGGAGTCGTACTCGTCGTGATCCAAATCACCGATGACCGAGCGCTGAACGGACGGCACCTCCGCGTTCAACACACGTACGGAGCAGAGACGTCTCCTCCTTCTTGATCCAGCAAGGGGGGAGGAGAGGTTGATGGAGATCCAGCAGCACGACGGTGTGGTGGTGGAAGCAGCGGGATTTCAGCAGGGCTTCGCCAAGCGCTACTGGAGGAGGAAGAGGTGTCACGGGAGGGAGAGGGAGGCGCCAGGGGCTGAGCTGTTTCTCCCATGCACCTCCCCACTATATATAGGGGTGGAGGGGGCTGGTTTCTTGCCCTCCAAGTCCATTGGGGCGTTGGCAAAGGTGGAAGGAAAGAAATCCCATCCTTTCCCTTCCCCACCGATTGTTATCCCCCTTTTTAGGGATCTTGATCTTATCCCTTCGGGATATGATCTTATTCCTTCTAAGGGGGAATCTTGGTGCGCCTTGACTAGGGGTGTGTGGCCTTGCCCCCACTACCCACGTTCATGTGGGTCACCCCATGCAGGTGGTCCCCACTCCGGAACCTTCTAGAACCTTCTCGGTACAATACCGAAAAATCCCGAACATTTTCCGGTGGCCAAAATAGGACTTCCCATATATAAATCTTTACCTCCGGACCATTCCGGAACTCCTCGTGACGTCCAGGATCTCATCCGAGACTCCGAACAACCTTCGGGTTACCGCATACTAATATCTCTATAACCCTAGCTTCACCGAACCTTAAGTGTGTAGACCCTACGGGTTCGGGAGACACGCAGACATGACCGAGACGACTCTCCGGTCAATAACCAACAGCGGGATCTGGATACCCATGTTGGCTCCCACATGCTCCTCGATGATCTCATCGGATGAACCACGATGTCGAGGATTCAATCAATCCCGTACGCAATTCCCTTTGTCTATCGGTACGATACTTGCCCGAGATTCGATCGTCGGTATCTCGATACCTTGTTCAATCTCGTTACCGGCAAGTCTCTTTACTCGTTTCCGTAACACATCATCCCGTGAACAACTCCTTGATCACATTGAGATCATTATGATGATGTCTTACCGAGTGGGCCCAGAGGTACCTCTCCGTTACATGGAGTGACAAATCCCAGTCTCGATTCGTGCCAACCCAACAGATACTTTCGGAGATACCCGTAGTGCACCTTTATAGCCACCCAGTTACGTTGTGACGTTTGGTGCACCCAAAGCACTCCTACGGTATCCGGGAGTTGCACAATCTCATGGTCTAAGGAAAAGTTACTTGACATTGGAAAAGCTTTAGCAAAAGAACTACACGATCTAGTGCTAGGCTTAGGATTGGGTCTTGTCCATCACATCATTCTCCTAATGATGTGATCCCGTTATCAATGACATCCAATGTCCATGGTCAGGAAACCGTAACCATCTATTGATCAACGAGCTAGTCAACTAGAGGCTTACTAGGGACATGTTGTGGTCTATGTATTCACACATGTATTACGATTTCTGGATAACACAATTATAGCATGAATAACAGACAATTATCATGAACAAGGAAATATAATAATAACCATTTTATTATTGCCTCTAGGGCATATTTCCAACACTCTCCCTCGACCCTCTGCTGGATCAAGAGTTCGAGGGACGTCATCGAGCTGAACGTGTGCTGAACTCGGAGGTGCCGTACGTTCGGTGCTTGATCGGTTGGATCGCGAAGATGTTCGACTATATCAACCGCGTTAAGCTAACGCTTCCGCTTTCGGTGTACGAGGGTACGTGGACACACTCTCCCCCTCTCATTGCTATGCATCTCCTAGATAGATCTTGCGTGAGCGTAAGAATTTTTTTGAAATTGCATGTTCCCCAACAGTTATCTCCAACACGCGGGCCCAACACAAAAACCCCACCCCACGACGCACTCTTCCCTTTTTCTGTCGGACCCTCTCCTTCCCGCTCGGTTTCCCCCCCGCAGCGGGACATTTCTCACTGGAGCATCCTCCTTTAAAATAAGATGTCGCCCACCTCACCTTCGCCGTGCGTTGCAACAGGGATGAAAATTTTCATATTTACAATATAATAGAGTGATTTAAACTAACACATACTATTGACACAAAACAACAAATAACTATAGAGATCATTCTCAAAGGTCCATTCAATTTTACAAATGCACACTGACGTGGGAGGCTAGTGGCAACCTGAACGTATTCCTAGGCACCAATAAGCTCCACATCCAGTCCACATACCATTCATTGCTAGAAGGGATAATTGTCGTTCTTCTCTCACTTGTTCTTCCCTACATCTTCTACTACTAACCTCTTCGTCAACCCGTTTTGTTGGCGCCAAATAGCACCATGTCAACATCAGTGCGTTCGTCAGCGACGCCTCATCTTCTTCTTCCACCTTCCTCGCCAGCTTTAGTTCTCATTCCTACTTATTTTTTAGAATACTCTTTTTTTGGAACACTCTTTGCTTCTCCAACACCATGGACCACATGGTCGCTTTAGTTCTTTTTCCTTTTAATTTTGGGAACACTCTTCCTTTCTACTATATCATGAACCACCTTTTCAATGTAGTGTCATGTTGTCCTCACCCACGAACGTTTCGGCAACCGTTAGCATGTGGACATCTTGCAGAGAATGGTCGTCATTCATCTTGGTGAACGCTATGTCGCCCATGTTGCGAGCGCATGGTGGCCATTGTCCATGTTGGCAAGCAGTGCTCGGCCATGTCACTGAGAGCCTGTTGATCATCCTTGCCCACGAGCGTTTTTAAAATGATTCGGCGTGATTAACTGCATCCTTAATTAATTAATTACGCAAATAATTAACGGCTTACCTACTGCATGCCTAATTAACTGCCAACCAAATCGATTAATTATCTGTCTAACTTGAAAAACTTCTACTTCTAATTATCTGTAGGCATAATTAACTGTCTATCTAATTAATTAATTGCATTAATGACTTGGTTTTCAAATTGATTCGGTGCAAAACAAAATCCTATTTAAATAGACATATTTAATTGCATACATAATTAATTGTCTAGCTAATTAATTCAGCGCTCCATCTCCACAATATTTTCGCATGAATGGCTGCTACGAACGACGACGATGACTACCGAGTATTGTACGACACATTTTCATAACGAATTTCTTGACATTTGAATGGACACACTTCATTTGAAAATGTAGCCAGTCTGGCTCTCTGTATGACTGAAAAGAAATATAATATGACCGCGTCCATGAATGCCTGTACGCGGCGGTCCGACGACCCACCTGCCACCACGGCCGTCGTCGACGCGGTGATCCACGCCCTGGCATTCTCAAGGATCGCGCCAGCATCGGGCCCGGCCACGGCGTCCTCCATGGTGTCGCACACGGCGTCCCTCCGCAGGGGCGCGCGGATGCGTACACACATAAAAAAAAGATATGTTATTTTTGTTGTATTAGAAAACTTGTGATTGTTAATTAATAATAAAGATAATGATAATAATAAATGACATAGTGTGCGGGATTAGTGATTTGGTATTGTGGATTATCTGATTTTGTTTTGTAAGGTTATCCAGAAAAATCTTATGTTTGTCTTTTAGTAAGGTGATCTCATATATATGGTGTGATTTTTGAATTTTTAATTACCTATTATTTACGTGATTGAATTGAATCAGCACCTGTCAAAGCAAGCACGGAACAAGATCTCCCCCTTTAATGGGATTTGGTTTTTTAATGGGAGGGATAAAAATCCAATGAAAGGGGGTGGTGGGAGGTGAGACAAAAATAAACTGGGATACCAGGCTACCAACGCCCCCCTTTAGAGTAGAGATTTGGGATGTTTTTCTCTGTAGCATCCAAACTAGCGACTAAGCGTTGAGAATGACCTAAGATGGTATTGCAATATTTGTTACTTAGCGAACAAACACATCTAAAGAACAGGAGAATCCTAGTACTAATATTTCTGTGCTAATTACATAGTAAGTGCATGCAACTATGGACACCCTCTCATCATGGCGTCTCCACTCCATGAAGCGGCATATATATACACACACAACCACCTTTAAGACCTTATTCTATACATCATTTTCTTATTTTGCAACCAAAAATGAACTAACCCATCCCACCGAACCGAACCCCCACCGAAGAGGAAAAAACCACCCCACCCACCTTCTTCTTCTGCTCTCTCTCATGCCCACTTCCCCCAACCCAACCCACCTCGCCCAGCCACCGGACGCTCCATGTGCCCTACCCCAACGACCACCACCAACCTCCTGCACACCCACCCCGGCGACGTGCCCCCCGAATAGTGCGCCCCGCCGACTTCCTCCCCATGCCACCCTCCCACCCCACTGCGCCGCCGCGCACAAACCCAGCCTGGCATCGCGTCGGTGCGTCATTGACCAGAACGGCCACCCGTAGGAGTCACGCCTCCCCCGGCATGTCAGCGCACCGCCAGATCTAAGCCTCCCCCGTCCTGGCGCGCCTCGACCCCGACGGATCTGGCCACATCCGCGCCATCGCCCACCTCCCTCATCTCGCCGCGCTAGCGCACCGTCTCTACAATGCATCTAGTCATGCCTCTGGCTGCTGCGTAGGGGAGCGGGCTTGGGCTCCACGTCCTTCCCCACATGTTTCTGGGCCAGCCCGTCGCCTCTTGGACCGGACGACTAGGCACGATACAATGACTGTGCGGCCTCCTCGGACAGACCTTGGCGACGTCGAGCGTGGCTTTCCCTGCTGCGACCCTCCCCAATCCCGGCTGAGATGCCCATGGCCACCGTGCCACCCACCCCCTTCTCTGACCCCCACCGTTGCCGCGCCTCATCCTACCTCCTCTCCCGTGTGCAGTCCACGCCTTGGATCACGCAGCTCCCAGCCGCTCACCTCCCTCTCCCCACAGGTCGAGGCGTTGGTGGAGGCAGCTTCAATGGAGGATGACACCACCTCCGTCTAGTCCACACCGCCGGCACTGGCGCGGGTCCTCCAGGCATCGGTTGCATTAATATTTTTATTTATTTGAGGAGTGTTTTGCAAAATCCAGGGACCTATTTGTAATATGTTAGAATAACTGATGAAGTTCGCTGTAAAACGTCTGGTGGTTCACTCTGTAAATATGCAGGGACCCCCGCAAGTCCACTTTTCCCTGGAGAAGTTCATTTCATAATTCCTTTTTGATATTTCTCTAATTCTTTTTGAAATTTCTTTAATTATTGGTCTTTATTTCTTTAATTCTTTTTCTTTGATTCTTTATTTCTTTAACTCCTTTTCATGTATAAGACCTAACATAGACTAAAGACCAGTAATATGATTGGTCAACCCATTTTTGGCCATTATTTTATGTACCTGCACTTCAAAATTTAAATTTGATGCATTTGATGCCTAGAAATGAACTTAATATCTTAAATATAGCAAAAAGGCTCGGAAAAAAGCCAAACTTTGTCATATCGCATGTAATAGTGTGTGTTGAGTGTAGAAAAAGTTTTAAGGCCAACAGACGAAGCGGCCCGTCACTTTGCTTGCAAACCTGACCCATTTCCTCTCGAAACCATGATTCTTCGTCGGAGATGGTCTGGTTTCTAAGCAGTTCACGTGACCAAATTTGCGAAAGCTTCTCAATTTGATGCATTTGATGCCAAGTCTTATGTTTATATGACTTTGTTTGAATTTTTTAAAATTTAAAAACAATAAGCTCCATGTTGATGGCCGAGTCTTGCCCCCTGGTGTTTGGAACTCCTTTTCTTTTGCAGCATAAGGCCTAAACATAGAATAGAAACCAACAATGGGATTTTTCAACCCATTTCTGGCCATTATTTCATGTACCTGCAGTTTAAATCTGAATTTCATTCATTAAATGCCTAGAAATCTATCTATTACTATACTAATTACATACTTTCTTCGAACTCCCATGTTAATCCACATCATTAAAAATATCTTAACCGTTCAATCTATGTAATTGATTTATCTTGACCTTATGATTTACGTTGTGTTACTCTTGCCATAAAAAAGACACAATCTGACCCAACCTATACATTACTCTTATCGATACCCTCCTAACAAGCCATGTACAGAATTCTCAAAAATAAAATAGAAAATAAACCACGTACAGAATCCCTATTGCTCTTCCTCTTCCGATCTCCTATGCTGCCATTCCATCGGTCGACCACCTGATCGAGCCTCCGCCTGGACCGACACGGGCAGCTCACTTGAGGTCTTGCACCAGGCTATTGCGACAAATCTCTATGGGACTCCCATCTGACCTTCTCCTTAGCTTTTCCTGGTGTGGACACCACCTGCGGTAGGCCATTGCGACCAAGTCTAATTTTGTAGGATAGAGAAGATGGAAGCAAGCATCTATGGCTGCTAGCACCGATGCCCTCTTGCCAGAGAAACGGTAGGAACGCCAGCATCGTTTTCCCTAGTGATAACATCTTCCAAGTCCACTGATCATGTTGTTGACATCTATCTCAGGTAACTGCTCCTCCTCAGTTTGGATGTGCAAATTTGTCTCCTGTAGTTGTCTATGGATGAAATATGGGATCAACGTACATGCATGCCTCAACCCTCCTACCATCGCTTGTTCTCCTCAGCAACATCTCCCCGACTTACCACTGTCGAGTCAAGCCTTGACCTACCTATGTTGGCGTCAGCTCATGTCCAGGCCGATCGTGTCCTCCTGGACCCAGTGATCAACAGCGCAACACTAGTAGAAACCAGGGCTTTGGTTCGGGCCAGCCCAGCCCATTAGTCCCGGTTCAATCATGAACCGGGACCCATGGGGGGCATACGTCCCGGTTCATGCGCCCAGGGGGCCGGCCGGGGCCTCGTGGGCATTGGTCCCAGTTCGTCTGGACCCATTTGTCCTGGTTCCTGGCACGAACCGGGACCAATGGGCCTCGCTCCTAGCCCACATCCATTGGTCCCGGTTCGTGGCTTGAACCGGGACAGAAGGGGGGCCTTTAGTCCCGGTTCCACGCATGAACCGGGACCAATGAGGTGGCTATATATACCCCATCGCCGACGAGCAGAGCACTCCACACTACTATGTTTTTTCTGGCCGGTGAGGGGAGAGCTTTGTGGTGCTCTAGCTCACCTCCTATGCACATGAGGTGTTTGATGAAATTCCCGAGCCACACTAGTTAAGCTTTCTCCTCTCGAAGCTCGACCTTCAAGCTCCATTTTCCTCAAGATTTGTCTAGGTTTAGCGGTCCGTCACGTCCCGTCCCCGTCTTCACCGCCGTCGATCGCCCACGCCGATCTCGTCGCCGGCATAACCGTGGTGAGCCTCTTGTTCTTATCTTCTTTCTAAAAGAAAAAAAATTCTCGTCGCTGGTTTTTTACACACTTAATTATATATAATGCACGCAGATGAACCGGCAATGGATGTACGGTGACAGACGCACCTCCGAGTATATTAAGGGCGTGCATAATTTTCTCGAAGTGGCTGAGGCAAACAAGCAAAATGGTTTTATGTGTTGTCCATGCCCTATATGTGGGAATACGAAGTCTTACTCTGACCGGAAAATCCCTCACACCCACCTGCTTGAGAAGGGTTTCATGCCACACTATAATGTTTGGACCAGGCACAGAGAAATAGGGGTTATGATGGAAGACAGCGAAGAAGAAGAGGACGATGATAACTATGTGCCCCCTGAATACGGTGATGCTACAACGGGGGAAGCTGAAGATCAAGAGGAACCAGACGATGGGCCGATGATGATCTCCGCCGGGTCATTGTTGATGCAAGGAGACAGTGCGAAAGTGAAAAGGAGAAGATGAAATTCGATCACATGTTAGAGGATCACCAAAACAGGTTGTACCCCAATTGCGAAGATGGCAACACAAAGCTCGGTACCATACTGGAATTGCTGCAGTGGAAGGCAGAGAATGCTGTGCCTGACAAAGGATTTGAGAAGCTACTGAAAATATTGAAGAAGAAGCTTCCAAAGGATAACGAATTGCCCGACAGTACGTACGCAGCAAAGAAGGTCGTATGCCCTCTAGGATCGGAGGTGCAGAAGATACATGCATGCCCTAATGACTGCATCCTGTACCGCGGTGCGTAAGAGGATTTGAACGCATGCCCGGTATGCGGTGCATTGCGGTATAAGATCAGACGAGATGACCCTGGTGATGTTGACGACGAGCCCCCCAGGAAGAGGGTTCCTGCGAAGGTGATGTGGTATGCTCCTATAATACCACGGTTGAAACGTCTGTTCAGAAACAAAGAGCATGCCAAGTTGATGCGATGGCACAGAGAGGACCGTAAGAAAGACGGGAAGTTGAGAGCACCCGCTGACGGGTCGCAGTGGAGAAAAATCGAGAGAAAGTACCGGGAGGAGTTTGCAAGTGACGCAAGGAACGTATGGTTTGGTTTAAGCGCGGATGGCATTAATCCTTTCGGGGAGCAGAGCAGCAATCACAGCACCTGGCCCGTGACTCTATTTATCCATAACCTTCCTCCTTGGCTGTGCATGAAGCAGAAGTTCATTATGATGCCAGTACTCATCCAAGGCCCTGAGCAACCCGGCAACGACATTGATGTGTACCTAAGGCCATTAGTTGAAGAACTTTTACAGCTGTGGAATGGAAACAGTGTACGTGTGTGGGATGAGCACAGACAGGAGGAATTTGACCTGCATGCGTTGCAGTTTCTAACCATCAATGATTGGCCTGCTCTCAGTAACCTTTCAGTACAGAGAAACAAGGGATACGACGCATGCACACACTGTTTAGCTGACACCGAAAGTATATACCTGGACAAATGCAGGAAGAATGTGTACCTGGGGCATTGTCGATTTCTTCCGACCAACCATCAATGTCGAAAGAAAGGCAAGCATTTCAAAGGCGAGGCAGATCACCGGAAGAAGCCCGCCATGCGTACCGGTGATCACGTACTTGCTATGGTCAATGATTTACACGTAATCTTTGGAAAGGGTACCGGCGGACTATCTGTTTCGAATGACGCTGAGGGACGCGCTCCCATGTGGAAGAAGAAATCTATATTTTGGGACCTACCCTACTGGAAAGACCTAGAGGTCCGCTCTTCAATCGACGTGATGCACGTGACAAAGAACCTTTGCGTGAACCTGCTAGGCTTCTTGGGCGTGTATGGAAAGACAAAAGATACACCGGAAGCACGGGAGGACCTGCAACGTTGGCAGGAAAAAGACGGCATGCCTCCAAAGCAGTATGATGGTCCTGCCAGCTACGCTCTTACCAAAGAAGAGAAGGAAATCTTCTTTGAATGCCTGCTCAGTATGAAGGTTCCGTCTGGCTTCTTGTCGAATATAAAGGGAATAATAAATATGGCAGAGAAAAAGTTTCATAACCTAAAGTCTCATGACTGCCACGTGATTATGACGCAACTGCTTCTGGTTGCATTGAGGGGGCTTCTACCGGAAAACGTTCGATTAGCCATTGTGAAGCTATGTGCATTCCTCAATGCAATCTCTCAGAAGGTGATCGATCCAGAAATCATACCAAGGCTAAGGAGTGATGTGGCGCAATGTCTTGTCAGTTTCGAGCTGGTGTTCCCACCATCCTTCTTCAATATCATGACGCACGTCCTAGTTCATCTAGTCGACGAGATTGTCGTTCTGGGCCCCGTATTTCTACACAATATGTTCCCCTTTGAGAGGTTCATGGCAGTCCTAAAGAAATATGTCCGTAACCGCGCTAGGCCAGAAGGAAGCATCTCCATGGGCCATCAAACAGAGGATGTCATTGGGTTTTGTGTTGACTTCATTCCTGACCTTAAGAAGATTGGTCTCCCTCAATCGCGGTATGAGGTGAGACTGACTGGAAAAGGCACGCTAGGAGGAGACTCAATAATATGTAGGGACGGGCATTCTTGGTCTCAAGCACACTACACAGTTCTATAGAACTCTACCTTGGTGACCCCGTATGTCGATGAACACAAAAACATTCTGCGCTCCAAACACCCGGAGCAGTGTGACGACTGGATTACATGTGAACACATCAGGACTTTCGGCAGTTGGTTGGAAACACATCTCAGAGGTGACAACACTGTTTCTGATGAGCTCTACTCGTTGTCCAGGGGACCATCTTCTACTGTATTGACTTACAAAGGATACGAGATAAATGGGAATACATTTTACACGATCGCCCAAGATCAAAAGAGCACTAACCAAAACAGTGATGTCCGCTTTGATGCAGCAACCAAGAGGGGAAAGGACACATTATGGTTACATAGTGGACATATGGGAACTTGACTACGGACATGATTTTAAGGTCCCTTTGTTTAAGTGCAAATGGGTTAATCTGTCAGGAGGCGGGGTACAGGTAGAGCCACATTACGGAATGACAACAGTGGATCTGAACAATCTTGGGTACACAGACGAACCATTCGTCCTAGCCAATGATGTGGCGCACGTTTTCTATGTGAAGGACATGTCTACCAAACCGAGAAAAAGAAAAGATAAGAAAGCGAATACATCATACGATGAGCCAAAGCGCCACATAGTTCTTTCAGGGAAAAGAGACATCATGGGAGTGGAGGGTAAGACAGACATGTCTGATGATTATGAAAAGTTTCAGGAAATTCCTCCCTTCAAAGTCAAGGCTGACCCAAGCACCCTGTTAAGCGATGAAGAATATCCAAGGTTACGGCGCAATAAGCAAAGGACACAAGCGAAGAAAAAGTGAAGACAGATGGAGTCAGAAAGGGTTGAAAATTGATGATGTTGCTTTGAATGGTTCATTTTGAGCACACAAAAAGTCTGGAGTTAAAATAAGTTCAAAAAAATGAAATGCCTTTGTAACAGATGAGTTTTTGTTCGAAACCCTGATACTTCGAAAGAGATTGTCCATTTTGTACACGAAGTGCATCCAGTTTTTGCCGTAACCCTCTCAACTTTCTAGCACATGCTATGTGGGTGAAATGATGATATCATGCCAATTTTCAACCTCTTCAGAGTTCATGTGAAGTGCTTTTCAATTTCAGGGTCATTTTGCTCAAAAAAACCAGTAAATGCATGAAAAATAACAAATTAAGTCAGAAAGGGTTGAAAATTGATGATGTGGCTTTGAATGGTTCATTTTGAACGCACAAAAAGTCTGGAGTTCAAATAAGTTTAAAAAAATGAAATCCCTTTGTAACAGATGAGTTTTCGTCCGAAACCCTGATACTTCGAAAGAGATTGTCCATTTTGTACACGAAGTGCATCCAGTTTTTGCCGTAACCCTCTCAACTTTTTAGCACATGCTATGTGGGTGAATGATGATACCATGCCAATTTTCAACCTCTTCAGAGTTCATTGAATGGCTTTCAATTTCAGGGTCATTTAGCTCAAAAAACAGTAAATGCATGAAAAATAACAGATGAAGTCAAGAAAGGGTTGAAAAGATGATGTGCTTGTGAAGGGTTCTTTTGCCCACAAAAAGCACAAATCTGGGTTCAAATAAGTTAAAAAAAGGAAAGGCCCGTGGGAACAAGAAGGGGGGGCACGAAAACTAACCTTGATACTTGGAAAGAGATTGTCCATTTTGTACACGAAGTGCATCCAGTTTTTGCCGTAACCCTCTCAACTTTCTAGCACATGCTATGTGGGTGAAATGATGATATCATGCCAATTTTCAACCTCTTCAGAGTTCATGTGAAGTGCTTTTCAATTTCAGGGTCATTTTGCTCAAAAAAACCAGTAAATGCATGAAAAATAACAAATTAAGTCAGAAAGGGTTGAAAATTGATGATGTGGCTTTGAATGGTTCATTTTGAACGCACAAAAAGTCTGGAGTTCAAATAAGTTTAAAAAAATGAAATCCCTTTGTAACAGATGAGTTTTCGTCCGAAACCCTGATACTTCGAAAGAGATTGTCCATTTTGTACACGAAGTGCATCCAGTTTTTGCCGTA
>CM022298.1:724872180-724916493 GCA_011799875.1 Thinopyrum elongatum | reverse complement strand
ATTTGGTGCGCCTTGACTAGGGGTGTGTGGCCTTGCCCCCACTACCCACGTTCATGTGGGTCACCCATGCAGGTGGTCCCCACTCCGGAAACCTTCTAGAACCTTCTCGTACAATACCGAAAAATCCCGAACATTTTCCGGTGGCCAAAATAGGACTTCCCATATATAAATCTTTACCTCGGACCATTCCGGAACTCCTCGTGAGTCCAGGATCTCATCCGAGACTCCGAACAACCTTCGGGTACCGCATACTAATATTCTCTAACCCTAGCTTCACCGAACCTTAAGTGTGTAGACCCTACGGGTTCGGGAGACACGCAGACATGACCGAGACGACTCTCCGGTCAATAACCAACAGCGGGATTGGATACCCATGTTGGCTCCCACATGCTCCTCGATGATCTCATCGGATGAACCACGATGTCGAGGATTCAATCAATCCCGTACGCAATTCCCTTGTCTATCGGTACGATACTTGCCCGAGATCGATCGTCGGTATCTCGATACTTGTTCAATCTCGTTACCGGCAAGTCTCTTTATACCGTTTCCGTACACATCATCCGTGTGAACAACTCTTGATCACATTGAGATCATTATGATGATGTCTTACCAGAGTGGGGCACAGAGGTACCTCTCCGTTACATGGAGTGACACAATCCCAGTCTCGATTCGTTGCCAACCCAACAGATACTTTCGGAGATAACCGTAGTGCACCTTATTTAGCCACCCAGTTACGTTGTGACGTTGGTGCACCCAAAGCACTCCTACGGTATCCGGGAGTTGACACAATCTCATGGTCTAAGGAAAGTTACTGACATTGGAAAAGCTTTAGCAAAAGAATACACGATCTAGTGCTAGGCTTAGGATGGGTCTTGTCCATCACATATTCTCCTAATGATGTGATCCCGTTATCAATGACATCCAATGTCCATGGTCAGGAAACCGTAACCATTCATTGATCAACGAGCTAGTCAACTAGAGGCTTACTAGGGACATGTTGTGGTCTATGTATTCACACATGTATTACGATTTCTGGATAACACAATTATAGCATGAATAACAGAAATTATCATGAACAAGGAAATATAATAATAACCATTTTATTATTGCCTCAGGGCATATTTTTCAAACACTCTCCCTCGACCCTCTGCTGGATCAAGAGTTCGAGGGACGTCATCGAGCTGAACGTGTGCTGAACTCGGGGTGCCGTACGTTCGGTGCTTGATCGGTGGATCGCGAGATGTTCGCTATATCAACAAGCGTTAAGCTAACGCTTCCGCTTTCGGTGTACGAGGGTACGTGGACACACTCTCCCCCTCTCATGCTATGCATCTCCTAGATAGATCTGCGTGAGCGTAAGAATTTTTTTGAAATTGCATGTTCCCAACAGTTATCTCAAACACGCGGGCCCAACACAAAAACCCCACCCCACGACGCACTCTCCTTTTTCTGTCGGACCCTCTCCTTCCCGCTCGTTTCCCCCCCGCAGCGGGACATTTTCACTGGAGCATCCTCCTTTTTAAATAAGATGTCGCCCACCTCACCTCGCCGTGCGTTGCAACAGGGATGAAAATTTTCATATTACAATATAATAGAGTGATTTAAACTAACACATACTATTGACACAAAACAACAAATAACTATAGAGATCATTCTCAAAGGTCCATTCAATTTACAAATGCACACTGACGTGGGAGGCTAGTGGCACCTGAACGTATCCTAGGCACCATAAGCTCCACATCCAGTCCACATACCATTCATTGCTAGAAGGGATAATTGTCGTTCTTCTCTCATTGTTTTTCCCTACATCTTCTACTACTAACCTCTTCGTCAACCCGTTTTGTTGGCGCCAAATAGAACCATGTCAACATCAGTGCGTTCGTCAGCGACGCCTCATCTTCTTCTTCCACCTTCCTCGCCAGCTTAGTTCTCATTCCTACTTATTTTTAGAATACTCTTTTTTTGGAACACTCTTTGCTTCTCCACACATGGACCACATGGTCGCTTTAGTTCTTTTTCCTTTTAATTTGGGAACACTCTTCCTTTCTACTATATCATGAACCACCTTTTCAATGTAGTGTTAGTTGTCCTCACCCAGAACGTTTCGGCAAACGTTAGCATGTGGACATCTTGCAGAGAATGGTCGTCATTCATCTTGGTGAACGCTATGTCGCCCAGTTGCGAGCGCATGGTGGCCATTGTCCATGTTGGCAAGCAGTGCTCGGCCAGTCACTGAGAGCCTGTGATCATCCTTGCCCACGAGCGTTTTTAAAATGATTCGGCGTGATTAATGCATCCTTAATTAATTAATACGCAAATAAAACGGCTTACCTAGCGCATGCCTAATTAACTGCCAACCAAATCGATAATTATCTGTCTAACTTGAAAAACTTCTACTTCTAATTATCTGTAGGCATAATTAACTGTCTATCTAATTAATTAATTGCATTAATGAATTGGTTTTCAAATTGATTTGTGTGCAAAACAAAATCCTATTTAAATAGACTATTTAATTGCATACATAATTAATTGTCTAGCTAATTAATTCAGCGCTCCATCTCCACAATATTTTCGCATGAATGGCTGCTACGAACGACGACGAATGACTACCGAGAGTTTGTACGACACATTTTCATAACGAATTTCTTGACATTGAATGGACCAACTTCATTTGAAAATGTAGCCAGTCTGGCTCTCTGTATGACTGAAAAGAAATATAATATGACCGCGTCCATGAATGCCTGTACGCGGCGGTTCCGACGACCCACCTGCCACCACGGCCGTCGTCGACGCGGTGATCCACGCCCTGGCATTCTCAAGGATCGCGCCAGCATGGGCCCGGCCACGGCGTCCTCCATGGTGTCGCACACGGCGTCCCCGCAGGGGCGCGCGGATGCGTACACACATAAAAAAAGATATGTTATTTTTGTTGTATTAGAAAACTGTGATTGTTATTAATAAAAAGATAATGATAATAATAAATGACATAGTGTGCGGGATTAGTGATTTGGTATTGTGGATTATCTGATTTGTTTTGTAAGGTTATCCAGAAAAATCTTATGTTTGTCTTTTAGTAAGGTGATCTCATATATATGGTGTGATTTTTGAATTTTTAATTACCTATTATTTACGTGATTGAATTGAATCAGCACCTGTCAAAGCAAGCAGGAACAAGATCTCCCCCTTTAAGGGATTTGGTTTTTTAATGGGAGGGATAAAAATCCAATGAAAGGGGGTGGTGGGGGTGAGACAAAAATAAACTGGGATACCAGGCTACCAACGCCCCCCTTTAGAGTAGAGATTTGGGATGTTTTTCTCTGTAGCATCCAAACTAGCGACTAAGCGTTGAGAATGACCTAAGATGGTATTGCAATATTTGTTACTTAGCGAACAAACACATCTAAAGAACAGGAGAATCCTAGTACTAATATTTCTGTGCAATTACATAGTAAGTGCATGCAACTATGGACACCCTCTCATCATGGCGTCTCCATCCATGAAGCGCAGATATATACACACACCAACCACCTAAGACCTTATTCTATACATCATTTTCTTATTTTGCACCAAAAATGAACTAACCCATCCCACCGAACCGAACCCCCACCGAAGAGGAAAAAACCACCCCACCACCTTCTTCTTGCTCTCTCTCATGCCCACTTCCCCCAACCCAACCCACCTCGCCCAGCCACCGGACGCTCATGTGCCCTACCCCAACGACCACCACCAACCTCCTGCACACCCACCCCGGCGACGTGCCCCGAATAGTGCGCCCGCCGACTTCTCCCCATGCCACCCTCCCCACCCCACTGCGCCGCCGCGCACAAACCCAGCCTGGCATCGCGTCGGTGCGTCATGACCAGAACGGCCACCGTAGAGTCACGCCTCCCCCGGCATGTCAGCGCACCGCCAGATCTAAGCCTCCCCCGTCCTGGCGCGCCTCGACCCCGACGGATCTGGCCACATCCGCGCCATCGCCACCTCCCTCATCTCGCCGCGCTAGCGCACCGTTCTACAATGCATCTAGTCATGCCTCTGGCTGCTGCGTAGGGGACGGGCTTGGGCTCCACGTCCTTCCCCACATGTTTCTGGCCAGCCCGTCGCCTCTGGACCGGACGACTAGGCACATAAATGACTGTGCGGCCTCCTCGGACAGACCTTGGCGAACGTCGAGCGTGGCTTTCCCTGCTGCGACCCTCCCCAATCCCGGCTGAGATGCCCATGGCCACCGTGCCACCCACCCCCTTCTCTGACCCCCACCGTTGCCGCGCCTCATCCTACCTCCTCTCCCGTGTGCAGTCCACGCCTTGGATCACGCAGCTCCCAGCCGCTCACCTCCCTCCCCCACAGGTCGAGGCGTTGGTGGAGGCAGCTTCAATGGAGGATGACACCCACCTCCGTCTAGTCCACACCGCCGGCACTGGCGCGGGTCCTCCAGGCATCGGTTGCATTAATATTTTTATTTATTTGAGGAGTGTTTTGCAAAATCCAGGGACTATTTGTAATATGTTAGAATACTGATGAGAGTTCGCTGTAAAACGTCTGGTGGTTCACTCTGTAAATATGCAGGGACCCCCGCAAGTCCACTTTCCCTGGAGAAGTTCATTTCATAATTCCTTTTTGATATTTCTCTAATTCTTTTTGAAATTTCTTTAATTATTGGTCTTATTTCTTTAATTTTTTTCTTTGATTTCTTATTTCTTTACACTCTTTTCCTGTATAAGACCTAACATAGACTAAAGACCAGTAATATGATTGGTCAACCCATTTTTGGCCATTATTTTATGTACCTGCACTTCAAAATTTAAATTTGATGCATTTGATGCCTAGAAATGAACTTATATCTTAAATATAGCAAAAAGGCTCGGAAAAAAGCCAAACTTTGTCATATCGCATGTAATAGGTGTGTGTTGAGTGTAGAAAAAGTTTTAAGGCCAACAGACGAAGCGGCCCGTCACTTGCTTGCAAACCTGACCCATTTCCTCTCGAAACCATGATTCTTCGTCGGAGATGGTCTGGTTTCTAAGCAGTTCACGTGACCAAATTTGCGAAAGCTTCTCAATTGATGCATTTGATGCCAAGTCTTATGTTTTATGACTTTGTTTGAATTTTTTAAAATTTAAAAACAATAAGCTCCATGTTGATGGCCGAGTCTTGCCCCCTGGTGTTTGGAACTCCTTTTCTTTTGCAGCATAAGCCTAAACATAGAATAGAAACCAACAATGGGATTTTTCAACCCATTTCTGGCCATTATCATGTACCTGCCAGTTTAAATCTGAATTTCATTCATTAAATGCCTAGAAATCTATCTATTACTATACTAATTAAATACTTTCTTCGAACTCCCATGTTAAATCCACATCATTAAAATATCTTAACCGTTCAATCTATGTAATTGATTTATCTTGACCTTATGATTTACGTTGTGTTACTCTTGCCATAAAAAAGACACAATTGACCCAACCTATACATTACTCTTATCGATACCCTCCTAACAAGCCATGTACAGAATTCTCAAAAATAAAATAGAAAATAAACCACGTACAGAATCCCTATTGCTCTTCCTCTTCCGATCTCCTATGCTGCCATTCCATCGGTCGACCACCGATCGAGCCTCCGCCTGGACCGACACGGGCAGCTCACTTGAGGTCTTGCACCAGGCTATTGCGAACAAATCTCTATGGACTCCCATCTGACCTTCTCCTTAGCTTTTCTGGTGTGGACACCACCTGCGGTAGGCCATTGCGACCAAGTCTAATTTTGTAGGATAGAGAAGATGGAAGCAAGCATCTATGGCTGCTAGCACAACGATGCCCTCTTGCCAGAAGAACGGTGGAACGCCAGCATCGTTTTCCCTAGTGATAACATCTTCCAAGTCCACTGATCATGTTGTTGACATCTATCTCAGGTAACTGCTCCTCCTCAGTTTGGATGTGCAAATTTGTCTCCTGTAGTTGTCTATGGATGAAATATGGGATCAACGTACATGCATGCCTCAACCCTCCTAACCATCGCTTGTTCTCCTCAGCAATCTCCCCGACTTACCACTGTCGAGTCAACGCTTGACCTACCTATGTTGGCGTCAGCTCATGTCAGGCCTTCCTCCGATCGGTCCTCGGACCCAGTGATCAACAGCGCAACACTAGTAGAAACCAGGGCTTTGGTTCGGGCCAGCCCAGCCCATTAGTCCCGGTTCAATCATGAACGGGACCCAGGGGGGCATACGTCCCGGTTCATGCGCCCAGGGGGCCGGCCGGGGCCTCGTGGGCATTGGTCCCCAGTTTCGTCTGGACCCATTTGTCCTGGTTCCTGGCACGAACCGGGACCAATGGGCTCGCTCCTAGCCCACATCCTTGGTCCCGGTTCGTGGCTTGAACCGGACAGAAGGGGGGCCTTTAGTCCCGGTTCCACGCATGAACGGGACCAATGAGGTGGCTATATATACCCCATCGCGCACGAGCAGAGCACTCCACAACTACTATGTTTTTTTCTGGCCGGTGAGGGGAGAGCTTTGTGGTGCTCTAGCTCACCTCCTATGCACATGAGTGTTGATGAAATTCCCGAGCCACACTAGTTAAGCTTTCTCCTCTCGAAGCTCGACCTTCAAGCTCCATTTTCCTCAAGATTTGTCTAGGTTTAGCGGTCCGTCACGTCCCGTCCCCGTCTTCACCGCCGTCGATCGCCCACGCCGATCTCGTCGCCGGCATAACCGTGGTGAGCCTCTTGTTCTTATCTTCTTTCTAAAAGAAAAAAAAATTCTCGTCGCTGGTTTTTTACACACTTAATATATATAATGACGCAGATGAACCGGCAATGGATGTACGGTGACAGACGCACCTCCGAGTATATTAAGGGCGTGCATAATTTTCCGATGTGGCTGAGGCAAACAAGCAAAATGGTTTTATGTGTTGTCCATGCCCTATATGTGGGAATACGAAGTCTTACTCTGACCAGAAATCCCTCACACCCACCTGCTTGAGAAGGGTTTCATGCACACACATATGTTTGGACCAGGCACAGAGAAATAGGGGTTATGATGGAAGACAGCGAAAGAAGAAGAGGACGATGAGAACTATGTGCCCCCTGAATACGGTGTGCTACAACGGGGGAAGCTGAAGATCAAGAGGAACCAGACGATGGGCCGATGATGATCTCCGCCGGGTCATTGTTGATGCAAGGAGACAGTGCGAAAGTGAAAGGAGAGAGAAGATGAAATTCGATCACATGTTAGAGGATCACCAAAAAAGGTTGTACCCCAATTGCGAAGATGGCAACACAAAGCCGTCGGTACCATACTGGAATGCTGCAGTGGAAGGAGAGAATGCTGTGCCTGACAAAGGATTTGAGAAGCTACTGAATATTGAAGAAGAAGCTTCCAAGGATAACGAATTGCCCGACAGTAGACGCAGCAAAGAAGGTCGTATGCCCTCTAGGATCGGAGGGGCAGAAGATACATGCATGCCCTAATGACTGATCCTGTACCGCGGTGCGTAAGAGGATTGAACGCATGCCCGGTATGTGGTGCATGCGGTATAAGATCAGACGAGATGCACCTGGTGAGTTGACGACGAGCCCCCAGGAAGAGGGTTCCTGCGAAGGTGATGTGGTATGCTCTATCAATACCACGTTGATGAAAAGTCTGTTCAGAAAACAAAGAGCATGCCAAGTTGATGCGATGGCACAGAGAGGACCGTAAGAAGACGGGAAGTTGAGAGCACCCGCTGACGGGTCGCAGTGGAGAAAAATCGAGAGAAAGTACCGGGAGGAGTTTGCAAGTGACGCAAGGAACGTATGGTTTGGTTTAAGCGCGGATGGCATTAATCCTTTCGGGGAGCAGAGCAGCAATCACAGCACCTGGCCCGTGACTCTATATCATAACCTTCCTCCTTGGCTGTGCATGACAGAGAAGTTCATTATGATGCCAGTACTCATCCAGGCCCTGAGCAACCCGGCAACGACATTGATGTGTACCTAAGGCCATTAGTTGAAGAACTTTTACAGCTGTGGAATGGAACAGTGTACGTGTGTGGGATGAGCACAGACAGGAGGAATTTGACCTGCATGCGTTGCAGTTTCTAACCATCAATGATTGCCTGCTCTCAGTAACCTTTCAGTACAGAGAACAAGGGATACGACCATGCACACACTGTTTAGCTGACACCGAAGTATATACCTGGACAAATGCAGGAAGAATGTGTACCTGGGGCATTGTCGATTTCTTCCGACCCAACCATCAATGTCGAAAGAAAGGCAAGCATTTCAAAGGCGAGGCAGATCACCGGAAGAAGCCCGCCATGCGTACCGGTGATCACGTACTTGCTATGGTCAATGATTTACACGTAATCTTTGGAAAGGGTACGGGGACTATCTGTTTCGAATGACGCTGAGGGACGCGCTCCCATGTGGAAGAAGAAATCTATTTTGGGACCTACCCTACTGGAAAGACCTAGAGGTCCGCTCTTCAATCGACGTGATGCACTGACAAGAACCTTTGCGTGAACCTGCTAGGCTTCTTGGCGTGTATGGAAAGACAAAGATACACCGGAAGCACGGGAGGACCTGCAACGTTGGCAGGAAAAAGCGGCATGCCTCCAAAGCAGTATGATGGTCCTGCCAGCTACGCTCTTACCAAAGAAGAGAAGGAAATCTTCTTTGAATGCCTGCTCAGTATGAAGGTTCCGTCTGGCTTCTGTCGAATATAAAGGGAATAATAAATATGGCAGAGAGAAAAGTTTCATAACCTAAAGTCTCATGACTGCCACGTGATTATGACGCAACTGCTTCTGGTTGCATTGAGGGGGCTTCTACCGGAAAACGTTGCGATTAGCCATTGTGAAGCTATGTGCATTCCTCAATGCAATCTCTCAGAAGGTGATCGATCCAGAAATCATACCAAGGCTAAGGAGTGATGTGGCGCAATGTTTGTCAGTTTCGAGCTGGTGTTCCCACCATCCTTCTTCAATATCATGACGCACGTCCTAGTTCATCTAGTCGACGAGATTGTCGTTCTGGGCCCCGTATTTCTACACAATATGTTCCCCTTTGAGAGGTTCATGGCAGTCCTAAAGAAATATGTCCGTAACGCCGCTAGGCCAGAAGGAAGCATCTCCATGGGCCATCAAACAGAGGATGTCATGGGTTTTGTGTTGACTTCATTCCTGACCTTAAGAAGATTGGGTCTCCTCAATCGCGGTATGAGGTGAGACTGACTGGAAAAGGCACGCTAGGAGGAGACTCAATAATTGTAGGGACGGGCATTCTTGTCTCAAGCACACTACACAGTTCTATAGAACTCTACCTTGTGACCCCGTAGTCGATGAACACAAAAACATTCTGCGCTCCAAACACCGGACAGTGTGACGACTGGATTACATGTGAACACATCAGACTTTCGGCAGTTGGTTGGGAAACACATCTCAGAGGTGACAACACTGTTTCTGATGAGCTCTACTCGTTGTCCAGGGGACCATCTTCTACTGTATTGACTTACAAGGATACGAGATAAATGGGAATACATTTTACACGATCGCCAAGATCAAAAGAGCACTAACCAAAACAGTGATGTCCGCTTTGATGCAGCAACCAAGAGGGGAAAGGACACATTATGGTTACATAGTGGACATATGGGAACTTGATACGGACAGATTTTAAGGTCCCTTTGTTTAAGTGCAAATGGGTTAATCTGTCAGGAGGCGGGGTACAGTAGTAGAGCCACATACGTAAGGAATGACAACAGTGGATCTGAACAATCTTGGGTACACAGACGAACCATTCGTCCTAGCCAATGATGTGGCGCACGTTTTCTAGTGGAAGGACATGTCTACCAAACCGAGAAAAAGAAAAGATAAGAAAGCGAATACATCATACGATGAGCCAAAGCGCCACATAGTTCTTTCAGGGAAAAGAGACATCATGGGAGTGGAGGGTAAGACAGACATGTCTGATGATTATGAAAAGTTTCAGGAAATTCCTCCCTTCAAAGTCAAGGCTGACCCAAGCACCCTGTTAAGCGATGAAGAATATCCAAGGTTACGGCGCAATAAGCAAAGGACACAAGCGAAGAAAAAGTGAAGACAGATGGAGTCAGAAAGGGTTGAAATTGATGATGTTGCTTTGAATGGTTCATTTTGAGACACAAAAAAGTCTGGAGTTAAAATAAGTTCAAAAATGAAATGCCTTTGTAACAGATGAGTTTTTGTTCGAAACCCTGATACTTCGAAAGAGATTGTCCATTTTGTACACGAAGTGCATCCAGTTTTTGCCGTAACCCTCTCAACTTTTAGCACGCTATGTGGGTGAAATGATGATATCATGCCAATTTTCAACCTCTTCAGAGTTCAGTGAAGTGCTTCAATCAGGGTCATTTTGCTCAAAAAAACAAGTAAATGCATGAAAAATAACAAATAAGTCAGAAAGGGTTGAAAATTGATGATGTGGCTTTGAATGGTTCATTTTGAACGCCACAAAAAGTCTGGAGTTCAAATAAGTTTAAAAAAATGAAATCCCTTTGTAACAGAGAGTTTTCGTCCGAAACCCTGATACTTCGAAAGAGATTGTCCATTTTGTACACGAAGTGCATCCAGGTTTTGCCGTAACCCTCTCAACTTTTTAGCACATGCTATGTGGGTGAATGAAGATGATACCATGCCAATTTTCACCTCTTCAGAGTTCATCTGAATGCTTTTCAATTCAGGGTCATTTAGCTCAAAAAATCAGTAAATGCATGAAAATAACAGATGAAGTCAAGAAAGGGTTGAAAATGATGATGTGGCTTTGAATGGTTCATTTGTGCACACAAAAATCTGAGTTCAAATAAGTTTAAAAAATGAAATCCCTTGTAACAAATGAGTTTTTGTCCGAAACCTTGACTTCGAAAGAGATTGTCCATTTGTACACCAAGTGCATCCAGTTTTTGCCGTAACCCTTCAACTTTTTAGCACATGCTATGTGGGGTGAAATGATGATATCATGCCATTTTCAACCTCTTCAGAGTTCATGTGAAGTGCTTTCAATTTCAGGGTCATTTAGCTCAAAAAATCAGTAAATGCATGAAAAATAACAGATGAAGTCAGAAAGGGTTGAAAATTGATGATGTGGCTTTGAATGGTTCATTTTGTGCACACAAAAAGTCTGGAGTTCAAATAAGTTTAAAAAAATGAAATCCTTGTAACAGACGAGTGTTTTTATCCGAAACCCTGATACTTCGAAAGAGATTGTCCATTTTGTACACGAAGTGATCCATTTTTGCCGTAACCCTCTCAACTTTTTAGCACCTGCTATGTGGGTGAAATGATGATATCATGCCAATTTTCAACCTCTTCAGAGTTCATGTGAAGTGCTTTTCATATCAGGGTAATTTAGCTCAAAAAAATTAGTAAATGCATGAAAAATAACAGATGAAGTCAGAAAGGGTTGAAAATTGATGATGTGGCTTTGAATGGTTCATTTGAATACACAAAAAGTCTGGAGTTCAAATAAGTTTAAAAAATGAAATCCCTTTGAACAGATGAGTTTTTGTCGAAACCCTGATACTTCGAAAGAGATTGTCCATTTTGTACACCAAGTGCATCCAATTTTTGCCGTAACCCTTCAACTTTTTAGCACATGCTATGTGGGTGAAATGATGATATCATGCCAATTTTCAACCTCTTCAGGTTCATGTGAAGTGCTTTTCAATTTCAGGGTCATTTAGCTCAAAAAAATCAGTAAATGCATGAAAAATAACAGATGAAGTCAGAAAGGGTTGAAAATTGATGTGTGGCTTTGAATGGTTATTTTTACACACAAAAGTCGGAGTTCAAATAAGTTAAAAAAATGAAATCCTTCGTAACAGATGAGTTTTTGTCCGAAACCCTGATACTTCGAAAGAGATTATCCTTTTGACAGAAGTGCTCCAGTTTTTGCCGTACCCTCTCAACTTTTAGCACATGCTATGTGGGTGAAATGATGATATCATGCCAATTTTCAACCTCTTAGAGTTCGTGAAGTGCTTTTCAATTTCAGGGTCATTAGCTCAAAAAAATCAAGTAAATGCATGAAAAATAATAGGTGAAGTCAGAAAGGGTTGAAAATTGATGATGTGGCTTTGAATGGTTCATTTTGAACACACAAAAAGTCTGGAGTTCAAATAGTTTAAAAAAATGAAATCCTTTGTAACGATGAGTTTTTGTCCGAAACCCTGATACTTCGAAAGAGATTGTCCATTTTGTAACGAAATGCATACAGTTTTTTGCCGTAACCCTCTCAACTTTTTAGCACATGCTATGTGGGAAATATGATATCATGCCAATTTTCAACCTCTTCAGAGTTCAGTGAAGTGCTTTTCAATTTCAGGGTCATTTAGCAAAAAAAATCAGTAAAATGATGAAAAAACAGATGAAGTCAGAAAGGGTTGAAAATGAGATGTGGCTTTGAATGGTTCATTTGTGACACAAAAAAGTCTGGAGTTCAAATAAGTTTAAAAAAATGAAATCCCTTTGTACACATGAGTTTTTTCCGAAACCCTGATACTTCGAAAGAGATTGTCCATTTTGTACACGAAGTGATCCAGTTTTTGCCGTAACCCTCTCAACTTTTTAGCACATGCTATGTGGGTGAAATGATAATCATGCCAATTTCAACCTCTTCAGAGTTCATGTGGAAGTGCTTTTCAATTCAGGGTATTTAGCTCAAAAAAAATTAGTAAATGCATGAAAAATAACAGATGAGTCAGAAAGGGTTGAAAATTGATGATGTGGCTTTGAATGGTTCATTTTGAAACACAAAAAGTCTGAGTTCAAATAAGTTTAAAAAATGAAATCCCTTGGAACAGATGAGTTTTTGTCCGAAACCCTGATACTTCGAAAGAGATTGTCCATTTTGTACAAGAAGTGCATCCAGTTTTTGCCGTAACCCTCTCAACTTTTTAGCACATGCTATGTGGGTGAAATGTGATATCATGCCAATTTTCAACCTCTTCAGAGTTCATGTGAAGTGTTTTCAATTTCAGGGTCTATTAGCTCAAAAAAATCAGTAAATGCATGAAAAATAACAGATAAGTCAGAAAGGGTTGAAATTGAATTGATGATGTGGCTTTGAATGGTTCATTTTGAACACACAAAAAGTCTGGAGTTCAAATAAGTTTAAAAAATGAAATCCCTTTGTAACAGAGAGTTTTTGTCCGAAACCCTGATACTCGAAAGAGATTGTCCATTTTGTACACGAAGTGCATCCAGTTTTTCCGTAACCCTCTCAACTTTTAGCACATGCTATGTGGGTGAAATGATGATATCATGCCAATTTTCAACCTCTTCAGAGTTCATGTGAAGTGCTTTTCAATTTCAGGGTCATTTAGCTCAAAAAATCAGTAAATGCATGAAAAATAACAGATGAAGTCAGAAAGGGTTGAAAATTGATTGATGTGGCTTTGAATGGTTCATTTTGCACACAAAAAGTCTGGAGTTCAAATAAGTTTAAAAAAATGAAATCCCTTTGTAACAGATGAGTTTTGTCCGAAACCCTGATACTTCGAAAGAGATTGTCCATTTTGTACACGAAGTGATCAAGTTTTTGCCGTAACCCTCTCAACTTTTTAGCACATGCTATGTGGGTGAAATGATGATCATGCCAATTTTCAACCTCTTCAGAGTTCATGTGAAGTGCTTTTCAATTCAGGGTATTTAGCTCAAAAAAATAGTAAATGCATGAAAAATAACAGATGAAGTCAGAAAGGGTTGAAAATTGATGATGTGGCTTTGAATGGTTCATTTTGAAACACAAAAAGTCTGGAGTTCAAATAAGTTTAAAAAATGAAATCCCTTTGTAACAGATGAGTTTTGTCCGAAACCTGATACTTCGAAAGAGATTGTCCATTTTGTACACGAAGTGCATCCAGTTTTTGCCGAACCCTCTCAACTTTTTAGCACATGCTATGTGGGTGAAATGATGATATCATGCAATTTTCAACCTCTTCAGAGTTCATTTGAAGTGCTTTTCAATTTCAGGGTCATTTAGCTAAAAAAATCAGTAAATGCATGAAAATAACAGATGAAGTCAGAAAGGGTTGAAAATGATGATGTGGCTTTGAATGGTTCATTTGAACACACAAAAAGTCTGGAGTTCAAATAAGTTAAAAAAAATGAATCCCTTTGTAACAGATGAGTTTTTGTCCGAAACCCTGATACTTCGAAAGAGATTGTCCATTTTGTACACGAAGTGATCCAGTTTTTGCCGTAACCCTCTCAACTTTTTAGCACATGCTATGTGGGTGAAATGATATATCTTGCCAATTTTCAACCTCTTCAGAGTTCATGTGAAGTGCTTTTCAATTTCAGGGTCATTTACTCAAAAAAATCAGTAAATGCATGAAAAATAACAGATGAAGTCCGAAAAGGTTGAAAATTGATGATTTGGCTTTGAATGGTTCATTTTGAACCACAAAGTCTGGAGTTCAAATAAGTTAAAAAAATGAATCCCTTGTAAGAGATGAGTTTTTGTCCGAAACCCTGATACTTCGAAAGAGATTGTCCATTTTGTACACGAAGTGCATCCAGTTTTTGCGTAACCCTCTCAACTTTTTAGCACATGCTATGTGGGTGTGAAATGATGATATCATGCCAATTTTCAACCTCTTCAGAGTTCATGTGAAGTGCTTTTCAATTTCAGGGTCATTTAGCTAAAAAATCAGTAAATGCATGAAAAATAACAGATGAAGTCAGAAAGGGTTGAAAATTGATGATGTGGCTTTGATGGTTCATTTTGAACACACAAAAAGTCTGGAGTTCAATAAGTTAAAAAATGAATCCCTTTGTAACAGATGAGTTTTGTCCGAAACCCTGATACGTCGAAAGAGAGTGTCCATTTTGTACACGAAGTGCATCCAGTTTTTGCCGTAACCCTCTAACTTTTTGCACATGCTAGGATGGGGTGAAATTGATCAATCTTCCAATTTTTTTAACCTCTTCAGGGTTCATGTGAAGTGCTTTTCAATTTCAGGGTCATTTGGCTCAAAAAAATCAGTAAATGCATGAAAACTAACAGATGAAGTCAGAAAGGGTTGAAAATTGATGATGTGGCTTTGAATGGTTCATTTTGAGCACACAAAAAGTTTGGTGTTCAAATAAGTTTAAAAACATGAAATCCCTTTGTAACAGATGAGTTTTTGTCCGAAACCCTGATACTTCGAAAGAGATTATCCATTTTGTACATGAAGTGCATCCAGTTTTTGCCGTAACCCTCTCAACTTTTTAGCACATGCTATGTGGGTGAAATGATGATATCATGCCAATTTTCAACCTCTTCAGAGATCATGTGAAGTGCTTTTCAATTTCAGGGTCATTTAGCTCAAAAAAAATAGTAAATGCATGAAAAATAACAGATGAAGTCAGAAAGGGTTGAAAATTGATGATGTGGCTTCGAATGGTTCATTTTGAACACAGAAAAAGTCTGGAGTTCAAATAAGTTTAAAAAAATGAAATCCCTTTGTAACAGATGAGTTTTTGTCCGAAACCCTGATACTTCGAAAGAGATTGTCCATTTTGTACACGAAGTGCATCCAGTTTTTGCCGTAACCCTCTCAACTTTTTAGCACATGCTATGTGGGTGAAATGATGATATCATGCCAATTTTCAACCTCTTCAGAGTTCATGTGAAGTGCTTTTCAATTTCAGGGTCATTTAGCTCAAAAAAAACAGTAAATGCATGAAAAATAACAGATGAAGTCAGAAAGGGTTGAAAATTGATGATGTGGCTTTGAATGGTTCATTTTGAACACACAAAAAGTCTGGAGTTCAAATAAGTTTAAAAAAATGAAATCCCTTTGTAACAGATGAGTTTTTGTCCGAAACCCTGATACTTCGAAAGAGATTGTCCATTTTGTACACGAAGTGCATCCAGTTTTTGCCGTAACCCTCTCAACTTTTTAGCACATGCTATGTGGGTGAAATGATGATATCATGCCAATTTTCAACCTCTTCAGAGTTCATGTGAAGTGCTTTTCAATTTCAGGGTCATTTAGCTCAAAAAAATCAGTAAGTGCATGAAAAATAACAGATGAAGCCAGAAAGGGTTGAAAATTTATGATGTGGCTTTGAATGGTTCATTTTGAGCACACAAAAAGTCTGGAGTTCAAATAAGTTTAAAAAAATGAAATCCCTTTGTAACAGATGAGTTTTTGTCCGAAACCCTGATACTTCGAAAGAGATTGTCCATTTTGTACACGAAGTGCATCCAGTTTTTGCCGTAACCCTCTCAACTTTTTAGCACATGCTATGTGGGTGAAATGATGATATCATGCCAATTTTCAACCTCTTCAGAGATCATGTGAAGTGCTTTTCAATTTCAGGGTCATTTAGCTCAAAAAAAATAGTAAATGCATGAAAAATAACAGATGAAGTCAAAAAGGGTTGAAAATTGATGATGTGGCTTTGAATGGTTCATTTTGAGCACACAAAAAGTCTGGAGTTCAAATAGGTTTAAAAAATGAAATCCCTTTGTAACAGATGAGTTTTTGTCCGAAACCCTGATACTTCGAAAGAGATTGTCCATTTTGTACACGAAGTGCATCCAGTTTTTGCCGTAACCCTCTCAACTTTTTAGCACATGCTATGTGGGTGAAATGTTGATATCATGCCAATTTTCAACCTCTTCAGAGTTCATGTGAAGTTCTTTTCAATTTCAGGGTCATTTAGCTCAAAAAAATCAGTAAGTGCATGAAAAATAACAGATGAAGTCAGAAAGGGTTGAAAATTGATGATGTGGCTTTGAATGGTTCATTTTGAGCACACAAAAAGTCTGGAGTTCAAAAAAGTTTTAAAAAATGAAATCCCTTTGTAACGGATGAGTTTTTGTCCGAAACCCTGATACTTCGAAAGAGATTGTCCATTTTGTACATGAAGTGCATCCAGTTTTTGCCGTAACCCTCTCAACTTTTTAGCACATGCTATGTGGGTGAAATGATGATATCATGCCAATTTTCAACCTCTTCAGGGTTCATGTGAAGTGCTTTTCAATTTCAGGGTCATTTGGCTCAAAAAAATCAGTAAATGCATGAAAACTAACAGATGAAGTCAGAAAGGGTTGAAAATTGATGATGTGGCTTTGAATGGTTCATTTTGAGCACACAAAAAGTTTGGTGCTCAAATAAGTTTAAAAACATGAAATCCCTTTGTAACAGATGAGTTTTTGTACGAAACCCTGATACTTCGAAAGAGATTATCCATTTTGTACACGAAGTGCATCCAGTTTTTGCCGTAACCCTCTCAACTTTTTAGCACATGCTATGTGGGTGAAATGATGATATCATGCCAATTTTCAACCTCTTCAGAGATCATGTGAAGTGCTTTTCAATTTCAGGGTCATTTAGCTCAAAAAAAATAGTAAATGCATGAAAAATAACAGATGAAGTCAGAAAGGGTTGAAAATTGATGATGTGGCTTTGAATGGTTCATTTTGAGCACACAAAAAGTCTGGAGTTCAAATAAGTTTAAAAAATTAGTTTTTTTCCGAAACCCTGATACTTCGAAAGAGATTGTCCATTTTGTACACGAAGTGCATCCTTTTTTGCCGTAACCCTCTCAACTTTTTAGCACATGCTATGTGGGTGAAATGATGAATCATGCCAATTTTCAACCTCTTCAGAGTTCATGTGAAGTGCTTTTCATTTCAGGGTTCAAAAAAATCAGTAATGCATGAAAAATAACAGATGAAGCAGAAAGGGTTGAAAATTGATGATGTGGCTTTGAATGGTTCATTTTGAGCACACAAAAAGTCTGGAGTTCAAATAGTTTAAAAAAATGAAATCCTTTGTAACAGATGAGTTTTTGTCCGAAACCCTGATACTTCGAAAGAGATTGTCCATTTTGTACACGAAGTGCATCCAGTTTTGCGTAACCCTCTAACTTTTAGCACATGCTATGTGGGTGAAATGATGATATCATGCCAATTTTCAACCTTTCAGAGTTCATGTGAAGTGCTTTTCAATTTCAGGGTCATTTGCTCAAAAAATCAGTAATGCATGAAAAATAACAGATGAAGGAAGGGTTGAAAATTGATGATGTGGCTTTGAATGGTTCATTTTGAGCACACAAAAAGTCTGGAGTTCAAATAAGTTTAAAAAATGAAATCCCTGTAACAGATGAGTTTTTGTCCGAAACCCTGATACTGAAAGAGATTGTCCATTTGTACACGAAGTGCATCCAGTTTTTGCCGTAACCCTCTCAACTTTTTAGCACATGCTATGTGGGTGAAATGATGATATCATGCCAATTTTCAACCTCTTCAGAGTTCATGTGAAGTGCTTTTCAATTCAGGGTCATTTAGCTCAAAAAAATCAGTAATGCATGAAAAATAACAGATGAAGTCAGAAAGGGTTGAAAATTGATGATGTGGCTTTGAATGGTTCATTTTGAGCACACAAAAAGTCTGGAGTTCAAATAAGTTTAAAAAATGAAATCCCTTTGTAACAGATGAGTTTGTTCCGAAACCTGATACTTCGAAAGAGATTGTCCATTTTGTACACGAAGTGCATCCAGTTTTGCGTAACCCTCTCAACTTTTTAGCACATGCTATGTGGGTGAAATGATGATATCATGCCAATTTTCAACCTCTCAGAGTTCATGTGAAGTGCTTTTCAATTTCAGGGTCATTTAGCTCAAAAAAATCAGTAAATGCATGAAAAATAACAGATGAAGCACGAAGGGTTGAAAATTGAGATGTGGCTTTGAATGGTTCATTTTAGCACACAAAAAGTCTGGAGTTCAAATAAGTTTAAAAAAATGAAATCCCTTTGTAACAGATGAGTTTTTGTCCGCACCTGATACTTCGAAAGAGATTGTCCATTTGTACACGAAGTGCATCCAGTTTTTGCCGTAACCCTCTCAACTTTTTAGCATGCTATGTGGGTGAAATGATTGAATCATGCCAATTTTCAACCTCTTCAGAGTTCATGTGAAGTGCTTTTCAATTTCAGGGTCATTTAGCTCAAAAAAAACAGTATGCATATGAAAAATAACAGATGAAGTCAGAAAGGGTTGAAATTGATGATGTGGCTTTGAATGGTTCATTTTGAGCACACAAAAAGTCTGGAGTTCAAATAAGTTTAAAAAAATGAAATCCCTTTGTAACAGATGAGTTTTTTGCCGAAACCCTGATACTTCGAAAGAGATGTCCATTTTGTAAACGAAGTGCATCCAGTTTTTGCCGTAACCCTCTCAACTTTTTAGACAATGCTATGTGGGTGAAATGATGATATCATGCCAATTTTCAACCCTTCAGAGTTTATGTGAAGTGCTTTTCAATTTCAGGGTCATTTAGCTCAAAAAAAATAGTAATGCATGAAAAATACAGATGAAGCAGAAAGGGTTGAAATTGAGTGTGGCTTTGAATGGTTCATTTTGAGCACACAAAAAGTTGGAGTTAAATAAGTTTAAAAAAATGAAATCCTTTGTAACAGATGAGTTTTTGTCCGAAACCTGATACTTCGAAAGAGATTGTCCATTGTACACGAAGTGCATCCAGTTTTTGCCGTAACCCTCTCAACTTTTTAGCACATGCTATGTGGGTGAAATGATGATATCATGCCAATTTTCAACCTCTTCAGAGTTCATGTGAAGTGCTTTTCAATTTCAGGGTCATTTAGCTCAAAAAAATCAGTAAATGCATGAAAAATACAGATGAAGTCAGAAAGGGTTGAAAATTGATGATGTGGCTTTGAATGGTTCATTTTGAGCACACAAAAAGTTGGAGTTCAAATAAGTTTAAAAAATGAAATCCCTTTGAACAGATGAGTTTTTGTCCGAAACCCTGATACTTCGAAAGAGATTGTCCATTTTGTACACGAAGTGCATCCAGTTTTTGCGTAACTCTCAACTTTTTAGCACATGCTATGTGGGTGAAATGATGATATCATGCCAATTTTCAACCTCTTCAGAGTCTCTGTGAAGTGCTTTTCAATTTCAGGGTCATTTAGCTCAAAAAATCAGTAAATGCATGAAATAACAGATGAAGTCAGAAAGGGTTGATGAAATTGATGATGTGGCTTTGAATGGTTCATTTTGAGAACACAAAAAGTCTGGAGTTCAAATAAGTTTAAAAAATGAAATCCCTTTGTAACAGATGAGTTTTTGTCCGAAAACCTGATACTTCGAAAGAGATTGTCCATTTTGTACACGAAGTGCATCCAGTTTTTGCCGTAACCCTCTCAACTTTTTAGCACATGCTATGTGGGTGAAATGATGATATCATGCCAATTTTCAACCTCTTCAGAGTTCATGTGAAGGCTTTTCAATTTCAGGTCATTTAGCTCAAAAAATCAGTAATGCATGAAAAATAACAGATGAAGTCAAAAGGGTTGAAAATTGATGATGTGGCTTTGAATGGTTCATTTTGAGCAAACAAAAAGTCTGAGCACATGCTATGTGGGTGAAATGATGATATCATGCCAATTTTCAACCTCTTCAGAGTTCATGTGAAGTGCTTTTCAATTTCAGGGTCATTTAGCTCAAAATAAATCAGTAAGTGCATGAAAAATAACAGATGAAGTCAGAAAGGGTTGAAAATTGATGATGTGGCTTTGAATGGTTCATTTTGAGCACACAAAAAGTCTGGAGTTCAAATAAGTTTAAAAAAATGAAATCCCTTTGTAACGGATGAGTTTTTGTCCGAAACCCTGATACTTCGAAAGAGATTGTCCATTTTGTACATGAAGTGCATCCAGTTTTTGCCGTAACCCTCTCAACTTTTTAGCACATGCTATGTGGGTGAAATGATGATATCATGCCAATTTTCAACCTCTTCAGGGTTCATGTGAAGTGCTTTTCAATTTCAGGGTCATTTGGCTCAAAAAAATCAGTAAATGCATGAAAAATAACAGATGAAGTCAGAAAGGGTTGAAAATTGATGATGTGGCTTTGAATGGTTCATTTTGAGCACACAAAAAGTCTGGAGTTCAAAAAAGTTTTAAAAAATGAAATCCCTTTGTAACGGATGAGTTTTTGTCCGAAACCCTGATACTTCGAAAGAGATTGTCCATTTTGTACATGAAGTGCATCCAGTTTTTGCCGTAACCCTCTCAACTTTTTAGCACATGCTATGTGGGTGAAATGATGATATCATGCCAATTTTCAACCTCTTCAGGGTTCATGTGAAGTGCTTTTCAATTTCAGGGTCATTTGGCTCAAAAAAATCAGTAAATGCATGAAAACTAACAGATGAAGTCAGAAAGGGTTGAAAATTGATGATGTGGCTTTGAATGGTTCATTTTGAGCACACAAAAAGTTTGGTGCTCAAATAAGTTTAAAAACATGAAATCCCTTTGTAACAGATGAGTTTTTGTACGAAACCCTGATACTTCGAAAGAGATTATCCATTTTGTACACGAAGTGCATCCAGTTTTTGCCGTAACCCTCTCAACTTTTTAGCACATGCTATGTGGGTGAAATGATGATATCATGCCAATTTTCAACCTCTTCAGAGATCATGTGAAGTGCTTTTCAATTTCAGGGTCATTTAGCTCAAAAAAAATAGTAAATGCATGAAAAATAACAGATGAAGTCAGAAAGGGTTGAAAATTGATGATGTGGCTTTGAATGGTTCATTTTGAGCACACAAAAAGTCTGGAGTTCAAATAAGTTTAAAAAATGAAATCCCTTTGTAACGGATGAGTTTTTGTATGAAACCCTGATACTTCCAAAGAGATTGTCCATTTTGTACACGAAGTGCATCCAGTTTTTGCCGTAACCCTCTCAACTTTTTAGCACATGCTATGTGGGTGAAATGATGATATCATGCCAATTTTCAACCTCTTCAGAGTTCATGTGAAGTGCTTTTCAATTTCAGGGTCATTTTGTTCAAAAAAATCAGTAAATGCATGAAAAATAACAGATGAAGTCAAAAAGGGTTGAAAATTGATGATGTGGCTTTGAATGGTTCATTTTGAGCACACAAAAAGTCTGGAGTTCAAATAAGTTTAAAAAAATGAAATCCCTTTGTAGCAGATGAGTTTTTGTCCGAAACCCTCATACTTCGAAAGAGATTGTCCATTTTGTACACGAAGTGCATCCAGTTTTTGCCGTAACCCTCTCAACTTTTTAGCGCATGCTATGTGGGTGGTAAATGATCATATTGCCAATTTAACCTCTTCAGAGTTCATTGTGAAGTGCTTTTCAATTTCAGGTCATTTACCTCAAAAAAATCAGTAAATGCCTGAAAAAATAACAGATGAAGTCAGAAAAGGTTGAAAATGATGATTGGCTTGAATGGTTATTTTGAACACACAAAAAGCTGGAGTTCAATAAGTTAAAGAAATGAAACCCTTTGTACATATGAGTTTTTGTCCGAAACCCTGATACTGAAAGAGATTGTCCATTTGTACACGAAGTGCATCCAGTTTTTTGCCGTAACCCTCTCAACTTTTAGCACATGCTATGTGGTGAGTGAAATGATGATATCATGCCAATTTTCAACCTCTTCAGAGTTCATGTGAAGTGCTTTTCAATTCAGGGTCATTTAGCTCAAAAAAATCAGAATGCATGAAAAATAACAGATGAAGTCAGAAAGGGTTGAAAATTGATGATGTGGCTTTGAATGGTTCATTTTGAGCACACAAAAAGTCTGGAGTTCAAATAAGTTTAAAAAATGAAATCCCTTTGTAACAGATGAGTTTGTTCCGAAACCTGATACTTCGAAAGAGATTGTCCATTTTGTACACGAAGTGCATCCAGTTTTGCGTAACCCTCTCAACTTTTTAGCACATGCTATGTGGGTGAAATGATGATATCATGCCAATTTTCAACCTTTCAGAGTTCATGTGAAGTGCTTTTCAATTTCAGGGTCATTTAGCTCAAAAAATCAGTAAATGCATGAAAAATAACAGATGAAGTCACGAAGGGTTGAAAATTGAGATGTGGCTTTGAATGGTTCATTTTAGCACACAAAAAGTCTGGAGTTCAAATAAGTTTAAAAAATGAAATCCCTTTGTAACAGATGAGTTTTTGTCCGACACCTGATACTTCGAAAGAGATTGTCCATTTTGTACACGAAGTGCATCCAGTTTTTGCCGTAACCCTCTCAACTTTTTAGCCCATGCTATGTGGGTGAAATGATGTGAATCATGCCAATTTTCAACCTCTTCAGAGTTCATGTGAAGTGCTTTTCAATTTCAGGGTCATTTAGCTCAAAAAAAACAGTATGATGAATGAAAAATAACAGATGAAGTCAGAAAGGGTTGAAATTGATGATGTGGCTTTGAATGGTTCATTTTGAGCACACAAAAAGTCTGGAGTTCAAATAAGTTTAAAAAAATGAAATCCCTTTGTAACAGATGAGTTTTGTTCCGAAACCCTGATACTTCGAAAGAGATGTCCATTTTGTACGAAGTGCATCCAGTTTTTGCCGTAACCCTCTCAACTTTTTAGCACATGCTATGTGGGTGAAATGATGATATCATGCCAATTTTCAACCTCTTCAGAGTTTATGTGAAGTGCTTTTCAATTTCAGGGTCATTTAGCTCAAAAAAAATAGTAATGCATGAAAAATACAGATGAGCAGAGAAAGGGTTGAAATTGATGATGTGGCTTTGAATGGTTCATTTGACACACAAAAAGTTGGAGTTAAATAAGTTTAAAAAAATGAAATCCTTTGTAACAGATGAGTTTTTGTCCGAAACCTGATACTTCGAAAGAGATTGTCCATGTTGTACACGAAGTGCATCCAGTTTTTGCCGTAACCCTCTCAACTTTTTAGCACATGCTATGTGGGTGAAATGATGATATCATGCCAATTTTCAACCTCTTCAGAGTTCATGTGAAGTGCTTTTCAATTTCAGGGTCATTTAGCTCAAAAAAATCAGTAAATGCATGAAAAATAACAGATGAAGTCAGAAAGGGTTGAAAATTGATGATGTGGCTTTGAATGGTTCATTTTGAGCACACAAAAAGTTGGAGTTCAAATAAGTTTAAAAAAATGAAATCCCTTTGGAACAGATGAGTTTTTGTCCGAAACCCTGATACTTCGAAAGAGATTGTCCATTTTGTACACGAAGTGCATCCAGTTTTGCGTAACTCTCAACTTTTTAGCACATGCTATGTGGGTGAAATGATGATATCATGCCAATTTTCAACCTCTTCAGAGTTTCTGTGAAGTGCTTTTCAATTTCAGGGTCATTTAGCTCAAAAAATCAGTAAATGCATGAATAACAGATGAAGTCAGAAAGGGTTGATAAATTGATGATGTGGCTTTGAATGGTTCATTTTGAGAACACAAAAAGTCTGGAGTTCAAATAAGTTTAAAAAATGAAATCCCTTTGTAACAGATGAGTTTTTGTCCGAAAACCTGATACTTCGAAAGAGATTGTCCATTTTGTACACGAAGTGCATCCAGTTTTTGCCGTAACCCTCTCAACTTTTTAGCACATGTATGTGGGTGAAATGATGATATCATGCCAATTTTCAACCTCTTCAGAGTTCATGTGAAGTGGCTTTTCAATTTCGGGTCATTTAGCTCAAAAAAATCAGTAATGCATGAAAAATAACAGATGAAGTCAAAAAGGGTTGAAAATTGATGATGTGGCTTTGAATGGTTCATTTGAGCAACAAAAAGTCTGGAAAGGGTTGAAAATTGATGATGTGGCTTTGAATGGTTCATTTTGAGCACACAAAAAGTCTGGAGTTCAAATAAGTTTAAAAAATGAAATCCCTTTGTAACGGATGAGTTTTTGTATGAAACCCTGATACTTCCAAAGAGATTGTCCATTTTGTACATGAAGTGCATCCAGTTTTTGCCGTAACCCTCTCAACTTTTTAGCACATGCTATGTGGGTGAAATGATGATATCATGCCAATTTTCAACCTCTTCAGAGTTCATGTGAAGTGCTTTTCAATTTCAGGGTCATTTTGCTCAAAAAAATCAGTAAATGCATGAAAAATAACAGATGAAGTCAGAAAGGGTTGAAAATTGATGATGTGGCTTTGAATGGTTCATTTTGAGCACACAAAAAGTCTGGAGTTCAAATAAGTTTAAAAAAATGAAATCCCTTTGTAGCAGATGAGTTTTTGTCCGAAACCCTCATACTTCGAAAGAGATTGTCCATTTTGTACACGAAGTGCATCCAGTTTTTGCCGTAACCCTCTCAACTTTTTAGCACATGCTATGTGGGTGAAATGATGATATCATCCCAATTTTCAACCTCTTCATAGTCCATGTGAAGTGCTTTTCAGTTTCAGGGTTATTTAGCTTAAAAAAATCAGTAAATGCATGAAAAATAACTGATGAAGTCAGAAAGGGTTGAAAATTGATGATGTGGCTTTGAATGGTTAATTTTGAGCACATAAAAAGTGTGGAGTTCAAATAAGTTTAATAAAATGAAATCGCTTTGTAGCAGATGAGTTTTTGTCCGAAACCCTGATACTTCTAAAGAGATTGTCCATTTTGTACATGAAGTGCATCCAGTTTTTGCCGTAACCCTCTCAACTTGTTAGCACATGCTATGTGGGTGAAATGATGATATCATGCCAATTTTCAACCTCTTCAGAGTTCATGTGAAGTGCTTTCCAATTTCAGGGTCATTTAGCTAAAAAAAATCTGTAAATGCATGAAAAATAACAGATGAAGTCAGAAAGGGTTGAAAATTGATGATGTGGCTTTGAATGGTTCATTTTGAGCACACAAAAAGTCTGGAGTTCAAATAAGTTTAATAAAATGAAATCGCTTTGCCTTTGTAACAGATTAGTTTTTGTCCGAAACCCTGATACTCTTCGAAAGAGATTAATCCATTTTGCTTACACGAAGTGCCATCCAGTTTTGGGCCGTAACCCCTCAACTTTTTTTAGCACTGCCTATGTGGGTGAAAATGATATCATGCCCAATTTCCACCTTTCCAGAGTTGCTTGTGAAGTGCCTTTTCAATTTCAGGTCATTTGCTCAAAAAAACTCAGTTAAATGCATGAAAATAGATGATGACGTCAGAAAGTGGTTGAAAATTGATGATGTTGCTTATGATTGGTTCATTTTGAACCAACAAAAAGTCCTAGCGATTCAAAAATTAAAAAAACTTAATCCCTTTGTAACATGGTTTTTGTCCTCGAAACGCCTGATACTTCGCAAGAGATTGTCGCTTTTGTACCGAAGTAGATCCAGTTTTTGCCGTACCCCTCCCCGCTCAAACTTCGGCTTAGCACATCTATGTGGGTGAAATGATGATATCATGCCAATTTTCAACCTCTCAGAGTTTTATGTGAGTGTTTCATTTCAGGTCATTTAGAGCTAAAAAAATCATAAATGATGAAAAATAACAATGAAGTCATAAAGGGTTGAAATTGATGAGTGGTCTTTGAATGGTTCAATTTGACCACACACAAAGTCTGGAGTTCACATAAGTTAAAAAAAGCGATCTCCTTTGTAACAGATATTTTTTTTGTCCGAACCCTATCTTCGACAGAGTTGTCCTTTTTGTACCCGAAGTGCATCCGTTTTTGCCGGAACCCTCTCAACTTTTACCACATTCTAGTGGGTGAAATGATTGTAGGAGATATGCCTTAGAGGCAAAATAAATGTTATTATTTATCTCCTGTTTCATAATTTAGGTTTTTATGTTCCCTGCTAAACCTGCTGTGGTTCCCGGCCTAGCCCGTTATCCATGAAGCTCTGGGGAAAACCCATGTGGCAACGTGTGGCCACTAAAAACGTCAAAAATGTCATAGTCCTAGTCATGCCCTCTAAGACCTACTCAGTTTGCATGATTGATTATGTTTTCCCAATCATAGGCATTCTATGCCAGAACTTTGAGGCACAAATGTTAGAAGAACATTTGTGTTGATCTCACCCGATTGATGTTATGCTATGAGCATACAATTCGTCACAAGTTTATGGTTAACACACAGAGATGTGTTAGGTTTGCATTAGTTCACTCAACCATGAGAGTATCGATTTCTTCATGCTTGATTCATGAACTTTGGGGTTTGTGAAACGTCATCCGTAATTATGGCGCTATTACGGGTCGGCTTAACGGGTTCATGGGAAAAGTATGTCAAGATAACTTGATAGTCTCAAGATTGGGATTTGCTCCTCCGTACGATGGGAGAGATATCTCTGGGCCCTCCGGTGTTTTACGGTATCCATCAATTCCCTGTTCTGGCCAGACACTATGTGATTTGATCACGTGGATTGCTGAACACACGGTACCACGATAAAGAGAACAATACCGTAACAGGTAACTATCATAGTGACAATGTTGTTTTTCTCCACGGGAATGCCACATGTCCAACTCACCTCATGTAATTCGTCACATATTCGCAAAGGCAACAGGAAGCAAACACATCCACGCACTGGAGGTTCACTCGATATATCATTCGTGTGGGTATAGGGTCAATATGGGTGTCCCCGGCTCCGATGTTGATCATGGATCGGATAAGGGGTTTCCGTGTCATTCCCTATACTTCACACCGAACCTATAGGGTCACCCGCTTAAGGTCATCTATCTGCCTAATACAGACAAGAATCGGAAAATCACCGAAAGTTTCGGCACCCTCAAGCGAACAGGCCTATCGGCACGAAAAGTCCTGCGAGAGTAGGTCAGGAGATTCGGTGACAGCGTGGGGAAAGTTGGTGTTCAAAGAGGAGTGGGCGAGTGAGCCTTAGTTTCATACACACGAGTTCCACCTTTATGCCCGGTTTCGTCTCGAGCGACACAAAATCCAAGATCACCGTATTTCCTAAATTAAGTTCTCAGTCGATACAGAGTAAGTTTCGGCCACCTTTTGAGCCAGATCATTCTGGAAACTTCTGGGAATTTTTCTGGAAAGAAACCGGAACATGTTTTTTCGGATCTGCCGGACCTTGCTTCGATGCTTTTCGCAGATCGAAAGTCCACTAAATCTGGAATTGTTTCAGAACGCGTTGAAAAATTATTTTATGGGACTGGCACTTGTTCTAAGCCCACATAACTATTTTTCATTCGAACGGACGCTAAGAAATGTCGTCGTGAATAGTGGAACAGTGCTTTTTGGAATCATTTTTGGAAGCCACCTTTTAGGGCTTTTTGCTAAAGGCTTCTAGAAGGTGATGTGGATGGATGAACCCCCTTTGGGGGCCCTCACTGGGGAGTGGCCGTCCACCACGTAGGGCTCCACCTTGGCAGCCCCTCTTGGTCCTTGGGTTTCTTCCTTTAGGTCCTTGTGGAGGACTTCCGCTCATTGGCCTTTGTGTTTTATTGGGATAACTATACACCTACCCTTGGCTTTCCTATAAATAGAGGTGGGAGGGGCAAGCCCTCCACACTCATCCCTTCTACTCATACACATGCCAATGATTTATCTGGCTTCTCTCTTCTCCCACGAAAAGAGTTTCGTAGAGCCGAACGGTGTCTGGGTTCCGGCAGGACTAGTTCTGGAACGGCGAAGCCCTGCCGGATAGGTGACGACCGTATGTGTGCACTCTTAGAAGAGGTCGTAGTTTCGTCTTAGTGCCCCGAGGGGCTGTTCGAAGAGTGCCTCCACTAGGGCTGTCCAAAGGAACGGTCCGAGTTCTGTGAGTCCTCTCCCGAAGGTCTGTCCGAGTGACACCATCTACGCGTTTCGAAGGTCCTCTTCTCAGGCTGTCCCGCGACAATTCGCGTCCGGGGGACTGTTCGACCGCCTCCCGTAGGGCTGTCCGAAGGGAATCCGACGAGTATACTCCTCGGGTTGGGAGGTTGTAAATCTAGCTGGCGGGGATCTGCAAACCGCCGTCGTCATCGACTCACTTCCGCTGGGCCGCCTACGAGTCGGTACGAAAATGATCAAACCTTGGTATGCAGTCTCCATGTGGTCCTGGCTGGTGCGTAGTCGGAAAATTTGTTGTTTTTCTTTTTGCTGCGTACCTACAATGGAGCATAGACGCCGTGCTATGCGTCACGATGCAGGTGCGATCTAGAACATAGAGATGTATGGGGTGTTTGCACATAGAATTCGGTAGTAGCTGGAATTCTATTACTTGAAAATTATTTGTTGCGGTATCAGATGAATTGATCTACCCGAGTAGATTCTTTGCTTCCCGTAATTTCGTATTCTGATCTTGAAACATATGTGGAGTTTCAAAGTGTTACTGGCAATCCGCGATCCTGATTGATCAACCGAAGTGCTAACAGTTCATTGAATCCTCCGTAGTTAAAAAAGATGAAATCTCGCAAGACACAAAGGGCCAATGCAGATTATGATCTGCAACGGGGTCATGCGTATGACGAGTTTAGTATGGGGTCTCGGATTTCTTATTCTCGGTTTTCATACACCCTGGAAAGTATTAATCTAGCGACTTGATATCAATCTTATAGGGGCGTGATGACTGGACGTTGGTAGTCCTCAGGTTTTGTTTCGAAAGTCAACTTAGAAGCCCGTAAAAACAAGTTTTTGCATGAACCTATTATAGCGTCACTTGGTTTTTGCGGGGGGGGGGCAGAGGGTTTGCATGTGCATATGAATGTGGTATAGGAGTGCTCATCTTGTAATTTGATTATGTAGAGATGCTATATGATGTAATTGATTAACATGACCTGTGTGTCCATGATTCGGCATGATGGCTGGAGCCTATGATTGTCACTTTAAATACCTGCGTGCAACTTGTTGTAATGGCATTATTTATTACTAATAGAGATATCACTTTATCTGGTGTCACTACGAAAAGGATGGTGGCAATCTTCGTGAGGTGCACACCGACTGCGAATGCCGAATGACGAAGATAATCCAAGCTTTCTCTCTTCCGCTAGAAACGGCTCTATCCATATTCATCTATTATGACTTCCCATGAGATGTTTATCCCTTATGATGCCCCTTTTGGATGCGGCGGTAGTCGCTTTTATTAGGGGTGATCTCTCACAAAAATATCAAGTAGTTAGTGTTCTCCCAAGTGTAGCACCGTCACGGCACCCAACTTTTCGGGGCATTCACATGGACACATGGGTGCGAACGATTAGGTGAAGTGGAGGCGGGTGAGTTTGAGACCTCGCACAAAGATCACTTGGTTGTCTTGACGTTTGGAGGAGCGTCCTGAGTCTCGGAACACGCCCCTCGAAAGATGAACAAGAGTCCATAGAGATGTGATTGGCAAGATTTGGCCTCACCGATTGCATATTTTCGCACTTGAGATGGACACATCTTATGGCGTTAAAATTGTTAAATGGATCTTGAATCGCTCACAATACATTAAATGAGAGTATTGATCTTGAAAAAAGTGGGAAGCGCACTGATCTGAATTAACTTGTTTAATTCTCATGTGCAATTAATTAATGACAACGTTAATGTGGTGTGTGTGCTATAGTTGTAGAATAATGGCTCCGCGTTTCCACCTCTTCCCCATTAAATTGAATAGCTTTTTTGTTAATATCTGGTTTTAAAAAAAACTTTAGGTTGGTAGCGTAATGTGAGGATTGTCGCTCAAAGAAGTGCCAAGCAAGGACTTTGTCTATCGCATACTTTTCGGTATTCTCTATCCGCTTATGCTATGATCATGCTGACTCTCGTCCATTACCGAATCCAAAAGCTAGAATTCCATTTTAGTCAAGTGCAATATGTTTGCGTCCATGAGACCCCGAACTATCGAAAGTTGATAGTTATGTGAATATTCTGGACCTCTGAAAATCATTTTCAGATACAAGACAAAGGCTAAAAGATATGAGACTATCCAAAGCATATGTTTGTTATTGCACACTATTGTAAGAGTTTACTATTCCTAGCTAATAATAGAGGGATCCAGGTAGAACCCTGTTCATACTGACTGACAGGTGAATAAACACAAACACTTAAAAGAAAAAGAATGGAAGTGTCCGAAGGGTGTTGGTGAAACTTTCACGTCCTAGGAAGTCCGGGGCTAACCCCACTCTTAAGTTTGGATGCGTCCTTCTTCTGAGAGTAGGAGAAGATACTGAAGTTAAACTTGTTAGAAGTCTAAAGGCAAAAAGTCAGAAGTACTGGAATATCCAGCTCATTATGAAGTCATACAGTTTTTGATGTATAGAAGGCTGGTAAAGAATATAGTTCTTGGGAAATTATGGTTAAACATGTTCATCACTATTCTTGGGTATTGTGAGACAATCACAACGATACCCGCATCGATTGCATTCTGTGTCAAGTCGATGTAGAACTACGAGGGCCTAAAAGACTATGCCAGAAATAGGTTAGGTATACACAGGAACATCAGTAAATGTTACTTATACCTTCCCCATCGGTGTATTAACCGTCTGTATTTATTTTTATAATTTCGTTCATGGAGTTTTCACAAACTCTAGCCCATTGCATAAGGTAATCCTTGCAAGAAGGTTGTTCTTTATAATTAAGAGAACTTGATGTTCGATGTTATGAATAACATAAGGTCCATACTTTCATTATGAATGAATGTATGTTATGATATTGATAATAATCCATTACCTCTGGGTTTACTTTCAATAATTCATTTAGAGTTTCATAACCATCCTAGCTCGTATGCCACATGTTTGTTTGCAACAAGAGTTGTTCTAAACCACACATTGTTTGCTTTCAGTATTTATGAATACATGAAGGGCCATAGATTCCATCCTAGATGGGAACTTACTGTTATGAATATTGATGGTATATGATACATCCATAAACTGACGCAATAAATGTCATCAAGACCTAAAAAGAATACCACACCAAGTGTGGCACTGACATTTGGTCACAGTGGAGAAAACCCGCTGGAAAATTCCATTATGATGGATTTTGAGTCGGTTTGATTTTTGAATCACTGGAACACTTGCAACTTTCCTCCGAAAAGTACAGTACTGAAATACTGTTTCACGGCCATAAGGAACGGCAAAGAACTTATTGGTGAATCATACATTTTGATATATGTAGTCCCCGATAAATGCTTGTTTGGCAGTAGTGGAATTTTTTTATCTATCTTCATAATGACTCAAGTAGATATATGGAAATATCTTACTTGATGAGACGTAAGTCTGGATCTTTTGAAATCTTTGAAAGGTTTCAAAATGAAGTAGAAGTTATTGTAACAGAAAATGATGTTTTCTACAATTCGATTGCAGAAAGAAATATCTTCTGCGTTACAGTTTACGAATGTCTGATGAGTTGTGAAAGAGTTTCATAACTTACACCTCCCGGAAAACCACTGTGAAGTTGGAGTCCCATGGAAGATGTAATCGAACCATCATGACATGGTAGATCAAAGCTTACATGAATACATTTGCCATTATCCCTTTTAAGGTGATGCCCCCTTTCGCGACTCGCGGCCTTTTTACACTGAAAAGAGCTCCCTATCTGTCCTGTTGAAATGACACCATGGTATGGTAATGCCCAACCAGTCTATCTTTCTAACATTTGAAATATGGGGCTTGTTGTAACAGGTTACAACAACCTATTTCAAATCAGGCAAGTGCACTTTGTGACGGTTACTCAAGTAATTGGGTATTCCTCCCTCACTATACCGAGGCAAATAGGTTTGCCCACAAGAAACTGCTTAAAAATGCTATTTTGAATGAAATACGTTTCTTTCAAAAAGGTGAGTGGAGAATGTGCAACTCGACAGATAACAGTAATCTCTTCGTCATCATGTCCAAGGAAAGAGACCTTGGAAGAGCATTGCCAGAGATTTCCACTGCGACTGATACGGAAGTCTCTACAATAACATGTATGGACTTCGGTCCCGAACTTGCAAGCTGAAACACGTAGGCAAGGCTCGTGCAAACATCACTTCAGGAACTGGTCCGCAAACATTAGATAATCTTTGTTAGACAACAGTATACCTAACCAATAAACAATCGCAGCCGTTTATGGGCCCTGACAATCGGAATTTGGCTTAATGCCAATACAATCCGAGTAGTTTCCATATAAGGGATTCAAGATTTAAACCTTGATACACCTCTGCGGACAGAGCTTATAGTCCGACGAATATTTATGTAACTATAACTGATACGAATAAAAATGGTTTTAGCCAAAAGCCTCGACTTGTTGGGGCAATATACAGTTCAAGGAGTTGACTACGATAAGGTTGCTTCACGTAGCGATGCTTAAAGAAAACGAAGTCGGTTTCGGGTTGAACTAGCATTAATACATATTTTCATATCATGAGATACTAAACAATGGATACAAAAGGATTTCCACCTTAGAATGGAAATGAAACCAAGACGTGCATTTGTTACACGTCTCAAGGTATTTTGTAATTCCAGAGATAGCTACGCAAGTATGCAAACTTCAGAGTTTCCAGCAATGGACAGAAGAGAGCAAATGGAGTTGGAATCTTTGTGTTTTGATGAAATGGTTAAAAGGTTTTGAAACTTCATCAAGGGTTACGAAGATGCTTGTGATTCAAGAAAGTAAGTGGGAGCATAATAATATTTCTAATAACGTTGTGTGCTTACACCATCTGTCTAATTGGAATTAATGGTTCTTTGCACACTAATTAGGACTTCATTTAAAGGTTTTTTGATGAAGTGCTTGGGCAAATATCCTTAATATTAGGCATGATGATCTATGGAGATAGATTTTTACTCATGGGGCTGAGCAAGATACATATTTGACAAAATGCTAACCTTTTCAAGCATTTACAACCGTCAAGGGTGGATTCTTGCCGCGTCACATGGAAGAGTTTTTTTTTTTTGCCAGACTCGTGTCCCAAACACTGATGAGGCAAAATACCTTGAAATGAGATTTCCACACACTCTTGTGTTTTGATTAATCAATGTATTCCTGGTATGTAAAAACAACCAGATATGTCCCATATATCCAAAATTGGTTTGCGAGTGATAATCCAAGGTTATCAAAACTCTGATCATGGGAAAACAGTGACAAAGGGTCATTGAGTACTAATAGTAAGCCTGATGACACTGTTTTCTCGTGCAGCGGAGATCATGCGATTCGTTGTAAAAGGTTTCCATCGATACAGTCTTCATCCATGCTCCAAGCGATTTTTTGATTAATTTGAGAGGGTTCTCCTTCGCTGTAAAACCAATATGGTGGCACGGTAGTTGGAAATTGTTCAAACAATTTACTGTGGCGAATTCTATACAGAGGCGAAGTCTGTTGCCCGCTTTTAAAAGCGATGACAGAAAGGTTGAATCATATATTTATTCATGAACTTAGTATGGTTCCAAGATGGCTATTTGTCCAATGGGACACTACTGCAGGTAGTTGCTCGTAAACTCAGTCTGAGGATCCAGGTTCGACCTTTGATTCACATACATACAAAGCCAAGTCCACAAAAATCTGAATTGTGTGTGAAAGCGTGACAATAGTGAGGAAATTGCAAAGATACCCACCGGAGCTGAAGTCGTCAGACTTCGTTGGACACAGGCTTAATACCACAAAGCAAAGCCATATTTTACCAACAACCGTGTGGCCCGGTTGTAAAGTGCATTAGCTTAACTATATTATTGACTCTAGTGCAAGGGGAGTACTGTAGGAGATATGCCCTAAGCAAATAACATGTTATTATTATCTCCTGTGTTCATTTGAGGTGTTATTGTTCCATGCTATACTCCACTTCTGTGGTTTCCGAGCCCATCGTATATCCATAAAGGCTCGGGGAAAAACCAATGTGCACGTGTGGAATAATAAACGTAAAATGTATTCCTAGTCATGCTCTAAGACTAGCTCAGGTGTTTGCATGATGATTATGTTTTCCCAATCAGGCAATTCCCTATGCCAGCAAGCTTGGGGTCACAAATGTTAGAAGAACATTTGTGTTGAATCCGACAGATTGATGTTAATGCTATGAGATACCTTCGTCACAAAGTTATGGTTAATAACACAGAGATGGTTAATGTATTTCTGCATCCCTCAGACCCCGAACCACGAGAGTCCGAGTTTCTTCAATGCTTGAGTCACTGAACTTTGGGGTTTGTTAAACCGTCATCCGTAATGGATTGGCTATTACGCGCTTACGGTTTCATGGGAAAGTATGTGCCATAACCTTGAGAGCTCAATATGGTATTTTGCTCCTTCCGACATGGAGAGATTATTCTCTCTGGGCCCTCTCGCGTGTTATGGTATCCTCATCGTCTGGCCATACACTATGTGATTTTGATCCGGGGATGCTGCGAACCCGGTAACGAGAAAAGAAACAAGACCTGTAACCGAGTAACTAGCCCATATGACAAGTTGTTTATACCACCGGGAATGCCAACACATGATCCTCACCCTCAAGGTATTTGTAACATATCGCAAAGCAACAGGATAGCACACGGCCACTGGAGGTTCACTCGAATATTATATCGTGTGGGTATAGGGTCCATATGGGTGTCCAGGCGCCGATGTTGAATCATTGATTCTGCAAGGGTCCGTGTCATGTCTATACTTCATCACCGACCCTATAGGGTCACACACGCTTAAGGGTTCCATCTATCTGCTGAATACTAGACAGGGAGTCTGATAGAAAATCACGAAAATTTTCGGAACAAACCGAAAAAGTTTCGGACACGTAAAGTTCCGCAGGAGAGAGGTCAGCCCGGATGAGTTCCGGTGAAACCTGAAAAGTTGTTTCAGAGGATACCATTAAGTCAACAAAATTGGTTTCGTCCCCCCACATGCCTGATAATTCTTGGAGGGTGCCAGAAATCATTCTGGAAACTTCTGGGAATTTCTGGAGAAAACACCGGAAATGTTTCGTAAGCTGCCACGGAACACCGCTTCAGATGCTTTTCAGCAGACTTAAAAATCCCTAATCTGGAATTGTTTTCCAGACGCGTTGAAAATTATTTTTGTGGTACTGGAATTGTTCTAGAGCCCACATAAATCTTTTCAGTTTGAACGGTCCACGCTGAACAATCTCGTCCGTGAAGATTGAAAGTTGCTTTTGGGATAATTTCTCTGGAAACCACCTTTTAGGGCTTTCTGCTCAAGGCTTCTAGAAGGTTGATTGGATGGATGAGAACCCCCTTTTGGGGGCCCTCATTTCGTGGAGTGGCCGGCCACACTAGGGGCCTCCACCTTGAGCCCCTCTTGGTCTTGGTTTCTCCTTTAGGTCCTTGTGGAGGCCCACTTTCCTCATATGACGCTTTGGGTTTATTAGGAATAACACCCTAACCCCCCCTTGCTTTTCCTATAATAGAGGTGGGAGGGCCGCCCTCCACAACTCATCCCTTGCTCTCATACACATGCCAAGATTTATCTGGCTTCTACTCATCAACTCCCACACCAGATTTTTCGTAGAGCCAAAAGGCTGTCTGGCTTCCGGCAGGAACTAGTTCTGGAACGGCGACAGCCCTGTCCGGATAGGTGACCCCTAATTTGTCCGCCAACCTCTGTAGAGAGGTCTTAGTTTCGATCATTAGTGCCCGAGGGGCAGTTCGCGAGTCCCTCCCGAAGGGCTGTCCAAGTGACGGTCCCGAGCTTCTGTGAGTCCTCCCGAAGGGCTTGTCCGATGCCATTCGAGTTTCGAAGGTCCTCCACGAAGTTGTGCTGTCCCGCCGTCACAACCCATCGTCCGGGGGACTGTTCGGCGCCGCCTCCCGGAGGGCCTGTCCGAAGTGAAGACGAGGGTCTACATCCTCGCGGTTGGGAGGTTGTAATCCTAGCTGCGGGATCTGCACCGCCTATCGTCATCGACTCAACCTTCCGCTGCGGCTACGAGTCGGTAACGAAAATTGATCAAACCTTGTATGCAGTCCTCCATAGTGGTCCCCCTGGGTGGTGCGTAGGTCGGAAAAACTTTTGTTTTTTGCTGCGTTCCCCTACATGATCAGATCTTCGCGCCAATCTATTCCAACCTTCTTCAGAGTTCAAGTGTGAAGTGCTTTCATATTTCATGGGTCTTTTGCTCAAAAAAATCAAGTATTTCGTATAATGCTGAAAATAAAAAGTATGTAAATTGCGAAAGGTGAAAATGATGATGTGCTTTGAATGGTCATTTTGAGACACCAAAAAGTCTGGAGTTAAATAAGTTCAAAAAATGAAAGCCCTTTGGTAACAGATGAGTTTTGTCGAAACCCTGATACTTCGAAAGAGATTGTCCCATTTTGTACACGAAGTGCATCAGTTTTGCCGTAACCCTCTCAACGTTTTTAGCACATGCTATTGGGTGAAATGATATATCATGCCAATTTTCAACCTCTTCAGAGTTCATGTGAAGTGCTTCAATTTCAGGGTCATTTTTAGCTCAAAAAAATCGTAAATGCACTGAAAAAATAACAAGATGAAGTAGAAAAGGGTTGAAATTGATGATGTGGCTTTGAATGGTTCATTTTGCCACACAAAAAGTCTGGATTTCAAATAAGTTAAAAAATGAAATCCCTTTGTAACAGAGAGTTTTGTCCGAAAACACTGATACTTCGAAATGGATGTGTCCATTTTGTACACGAAGTGCATCCAGTTTTGCCGTTAACCCTCCTCAACTTTTTAGCACATGCTATGTGGGTGAATGATGATACCATGCCAATTTTCACCTCTTCAGAGTTCATCTGTGAATGTGCTTTTCAATTCAGGTCATTTAGCTCAAAAAAATCAGTAAATGCATGAAAAAATAACAGATGAAGCAAAAGGGTTGAAAAATTGATGATGTGGTAATCTTTTTTGAAATTCACATTGTGCACACAAAAATCTGAGTTCAAATAAGTTAAAAAAAATGAAATCCCTTGTAAATGCTGAGTTTTTTGTTCCGAAACCCTGATACTCGAAAGAGATTTCCATTTGTACACCAAAGAGCATCCAGTTTTGCCGTAACCATCTCAACTTTTTAGCACATGCTATGTGGGGATGAAATGATGATATCATTGCCAATTTTCAACCTCTTCAGAGTTTCATGGAAGTGCTTTCAATTTACGGTCATTTAGCTCAAAAAAATAGTAAATGCATGAAAAATAACAGATGAAGTCAGAAAGGGTTGAAAATTGATGATGTGGCTTTGAATGGTTCATTTTGTGACACAAAAAGTCGGAGTTCAAATAAGTTTAAAAAAATGAATCATCCTTGTAACCAGAGAGTTTTTTTTCCGAAACCCTGCATACTTCGAAAGAGATTGTCCATTTTGTCACCGAAGTGCAATCCAATTTTGCCGTACCTCTCAACTTTTAGATCAAATGCTATGTGGGTGAAATGATGATATCATGCCAATTTCAACCTCTTCAGAGTTTCATTGTGAAGTGCTTTCAATTCACGGGTCATTTAGCTCAAAAAAAATAGTAAATGCATGAAAAAATAACAGATGAAGTCAGAAAGGGTTGAAAATGATTTGGGGCTTGAATGGTTCATTTTGAACACACAAAAAGTCTGGAGTTCAAATAAGTTTAAAAAAAATGAAATCCCTTTCTAACAGATGAGTTTTTGTCCAACCCTGATACTTCGAAAGAGATTTACCATTTGTACACCGAAGTGCATCCAGTTTTTGCCGTAACCCTCATACTTTTGCACATGCTATGTGGGTGAAATGATGATATCATGCCAATTTTCAACCTCTTCAGGTTATGTGAAGTGCTTTTCAATTTCAGGGTCATTTAGCTCAAAAAAATCAGTAAATGCATGAAAAAATAAGATGAAGTCGAAAGGGTTGAAAATTGATGATGTGGCTTTGAATGGTTTATTTGAACACAAAAAGTCTGGAGTTCAAATAAGTTTAAAAAAAAATGAAATCCCTTTGTAACACGATGGGTTTTGTCCGAAACCCTGATACTTCGAAAGAGATTGTCCATTTGTACATGAAGTGCATCAGTTTTTGCCGTAACCTCTCAACTTTTAGCACATGCTATGTGGGTGAAATGATGATATCATGCCAATTTTCACCTCTTCAGAGTTCTTGTGAAGTGCTTTTCAATTTCGGGTCATTGCTAAAAAAATCAGTAAATGCATGAAAAATAATCAGGATGAGTCAGAAAGGGTTGAAAATGATGATGTGGCTTTGAATGGTTCATTTTGAACACAAAAAAGTCTGGAGTTCAATAAGTTAAAAAAATGAACACTTTGTAACGATGAGTTTTTGTCCGAAACCCTGATACTTCGAAAGAGATTGTCCATTTGTACACAAGTGCATCACGTTTTTGCCGTAACCCTCTCAACTTTTTAGCACATGCTATGTGGGGAAATTGATGATATCATGCCAATTTTCAAACCTCTTCAGAGTTCAGTGAAGTGCTTTCAATTTCAGGGTCATTTAGCTAAAAAAATCAGTAAATGCAGAAAAAACAAGATAAGTCAGAAGGTTGAAAATGATGATGTGGCTTTGAATGGTTCATTTTGACACAAAAAGTCTGGAGTTCAAATAGAGTTTAAAAAAATGAAATCCCTTTGTAACGATGAGTTTTTATGCCGAAACCCTGATACTGTCGAAAGAGTTGTCCATTTTGTACACAAGTGCACATCATTTTTGCCGTAACCCATCTCAACTTTTTAGCACATGCTATGTGGGTGAAATGATGACATCATGCCAATGTTTCAACCTCTTCAGAGTCATGTGAAGTGCTTTTCAATATCAGGGTATTTAGCTCAAAAAAAATTTCAGTAATGCATGAAAAATAACAGATGAAGTCAGAAAGGGTTGAAAATTGATGATGTGGCTTTGAATGGTTCATTTTGTCACACAAAAGCCTCTGAGTCAATAAGTTTAAAAAACTGAAATCCCTGTAACAGATGAGTTTTTGTCCGAAACCTGATACTTCGAAAGAGATTGTCCATTTTGTACACGAAGTGCATCCAGTTTTTGCCGTAACCCTCAAACTTTTTAAGCACATGCTATGTGGGTGAAATGATGATCCATCCAATTTTCAACCTCTTCAGAGTTCATGTGAGTGCTTTTCAATTTCAGGGTCATTTAGCTCAAAAAAACAGTAAAATGCATTAAAAATAACAGATGAGTCAGAAAGGGTTGAAAAATGATGATGTGGCTTGAATGGTTCATTTTGAACACACAAAAAGTCTGGAGTTCAATAAGTTTAAAAAAATGAAATCCCTTTGTAACAGATGAGTTTTTGTCCGAAACCCTGAACTTCGAAAGAGATTGTCCATTTGTACACGAAGAGTGCATCCATTATTTGCCGTAACCCTCTACTTTTTAGCACCATGCTATGTGGGTGAAATGATGATACTCATGCCAATTTTCAACCTCTTCAGAGTTCAGTGAAGTGCTTTTCAATTCAGGGTCATTTAGCTCAAAAATTCAGTAAATGCATGAAAAAATAACAGATGAAGTCAGAAAGGGTTGATTGAAAATTGATGATGGGCTTTGAATGGTTCTTTTGTGACACAAAAAAGTCTGGAGTTCAAATAAGTTTAAAAAAAATGAATCCCTTTGTAACAGATGAGTTTTTGTCCGAAACCTGATACTTCGAAAGAGATTGTCCATTTTGTACACGAAGTGATCAATTTTTGCCCGTACACCCTCTCAACTTTTTAGCACATGCTATGGTGGGTGAAATGATGATCATCATGCCAATTTTCAACCTCTTCAGAGTTCATTGTGAAGTGCTTTTTTCAATTCAGGGTAATTTAGCTCAAAAAAAATTAGTAAATGCATGAAAAAATAACAGATGAAGTCAGAAAGGGTTGAAAATTGATGATGTGGCTTTGAATGGTTCATCATTTGAACACAAAAAGTCTGGAGTTCAAAATAAGTTTAAAAAAAAGTGAAATCCCTTTGTAACAGATGAGTTTTGTCCGAAAACACTGATACTTCGAAAGAGATTGTCCATTTTGTACACGAAGTGCATCCAGTTTTTTGCCGTAACCTCTCAACTTTTTAGCACATGCTATGTGGGTGAAATGAATGAATATCATGCCAATTTCAACCTCTTCAGAGTCATTTGAAGTGCTTTTCAATTTCAGGGTCATTTAGCTAAAAAAAATCAGTAAATGCATGAAAATCAACAGATGAAGTCAGAAAAGGTTGAAAATTGATGATGTGGCTTTGAATGGTTCATTTGAACACACAAAAGTCTGGATTCAAATAATTAAAAAAATGAATCCCTTTGTAACGATGAGTTTTTGTCCGAAACCCGATACTATCGAAAGGATTTCCCATTTTGTACACGAAGTGATCCAGTTTTTGCCGAACCCTCTCAACTTTTTAGCACATGCTATGTGGGTGAAATGATCATATCTTGCCAATTTTAACCTCTTCAGAGTTCATGTTGAAGTGCTCTTTCAATTTCAGGGTCATTTACTCAAAAAAAATCAGTAAATGCATGAAAAATAACAGATGAAGTCAGAAAAGGTTGAAAATTGATGATTGTGGCTTTGAATGGTTCATTTTGAACACACAAGAGTCTGGAGTCTCAAATAAGTTAAAAAAATGAATCCCTTTGTAAGCAGATGAGTTTTGTCCGAAACCCTGATACTTCCGAAAGAGATTGTCCATTTGTACTACGAAGTGCATCCAGTTTTTGCCGTAACCCTCTCAACTTTTAGCACATGCTATTGGGTGATAAATGATGATATCATGCCAATTTTCAACTCTCTCAGAGTTCATGTGAAGTGCTTTTCAATTTAGGGTCATTTAGCTCAAAAAAATACGTAAATGCATGAAAAATAACAGATGAAGTCAGAAAGGGTTGAAAATTGATGATGTGGCTTGGAAGTTCATTTTGACACACAAAAAGTCTGGAGTTCAAATAAGTTTAAAAAATGAATCCCTTTGTACAGATGAGTTTTTGTCCGAAACCCTGATACTCGAAAGAGATTGTCCATTTTGTACACGAAGTGCATCTCCAGTTTTTGCCGTAACCCTCCTCAATTAATTTTAGCACATGCTATGGGGTGATGATTGAAATGTGATATCTTGCCAATTTCAACCTCTCAGAGTTCATGTGAAGTGCTTTCAATTTCAGTGGTCATTTACTCAAAAAAAATCAGTAAATGCATGAAAAATAAAACAGATGAAGTCAGAAAGGGTTGAAAATTATGATGTGGTTTGAATGGTTCATTTTGAACACACAAAAGTCTGGAGGAGTTCAAATAGTTTAAAAAAATGAAATCCCTTTGTAACATATGAGTTTTTGTCCGAAACCCCTGATACTTCAAGAGATTGTCCATTTTGCGCGTACACGAAGTGCATCCAGTTTTTGCCGTAACCCTCTCCAACTTTTAGCACATGCTATTGGTGAAATGATGAATCATTGCCAATTTTAACCTCTTACAGAGTTCATGTGAAGTGCTTTTCAATTTCAGGGTCATTTAGCTCAAAAAAAATCAGTAAATGCTGAAAAAATAACAGATGAAGTCAGAAAGGTTGAAAATTGATGATGTGGCTTTGAATGGTTAATTTTGACCACACAAAAAGTCTGGAGTTCAAATAAGTTAAAAAAATGAAAATCCCTTTGTAACAGATGAGTTTTTGTCCGAAACCCTGAAGCTTCGAAAGAGATTTCCATTTTGTACACAAGAGTGCATGCCAGTTTTGCGTAACCCGTCTCAACATTTTTAGCACATGCTATGTGGGTGAAATGATGATATCATGCCAATTTCAACCTCTTCAGAGTTCATTGAAGTGCTTTTCAATTCAGGTCATTTAGCTCAAAAAAATCATTAAAATGCTGAAAAATAACAGATGAAGTCAGTAAAGGTTGAAATTGATGATGTGCTTTGAATGGTTCATTTTGAACACACAAAAGTCTGGAGTTCAAATAATTAAAAAAATGAAATACCGCTTTGTAACAGATGAGTTTTGTCGCACGAAACCCTGATACTTCGAAAGAGATTGTCCATTTTGTAACGAAGTGCATCCAGTTTTGCCGAACCCCTCAAACTTTTAGCACATGCTATTGTGTGAAATGATGATATCATCGCCAATTTTCACAACCTCTTCAGAGTTATGTGAAGTTGCTTTCAATTTCAAGGTCATTTAGCTCCAAAAAAATCAGTAAATGCGATAAAAATAACAGATGAAGTCAAGAAAGGTTGAAAATTGATGAGTTGGGCTTTGAATGGTTCATTTTTGAACACACAAAAAGTCGGAGTTCAAATAAGTTTAAAAAAATGAAATACCCTTTGTAACAGATGAGTTTTTTGTCCGAAACCTGATTACTTCGAAAGAGTTGTCCATTTGTACACGCGAAGTGCATCCAGTTTTTTGCCGTAACCCTTGCTCAACTTTTTAGCACATGCTATGTGGGTGATGATGATATCATGCCAATTTTCAACCTCTTCAGAGTTCATGTGAAGGTGCTTTTCAATTTCAGGTCATTTAGCTCAAAAAAAATCAGTAAATGCATGAAAAAATACATGAAGTCAGAAAGGGTTGAAAATTGATTATGTGGCTTTGAATGGTTCATTTTGACACACAAAAAGTGCGAGTTCAAATAAGTTCTAAAAAAATGAAATCCTTTGTAACAGATGAGTTTTGTCCGAAACCCTGATACTTCGAAAAGAGATGTTATCCATTTTGTACACGAAGTGCATCCAGTTTTTTTGCCGTAACCCTCTCAACTTTTAGCACATGCTATGTGGGGTGAAAATGATGATCATGCCAATTTTCAACCTCTTCAGAGTTCATTGAAGTGCTTTCAATTTCAGGGTCATTTAGCTCAAAAAAATCAGTAAATGCATGAAAAATAACGATGAAGTCAGAAACGGTTGAAAATTGATATGGGGCTTTGAATGGTTATTTGTACACAAAAAAGTCTGGAGTTCAAATAGTTAAAAAAATGAAATCCCTTGTAACAGATGAGTTTTTGTCCGAAACCCTGACTTCGAAAGAGATTAGTCCATTTTGTACACGAAGTGCATCAGTTTTTGGCCGTAACCTCTCAACTTTTTAGCACATGCTTATGTGGGGTGAAATGATGATTCATGCCAATTTCAACCTCTTCAGAGTTCTGTGAAGTGCTTTTCAATTTCAGGGTTCATTTAGCTCAAAAAAATCAGTAAATGCATGAAAAATAAGATGACAGTCAGAAAGGGTTGAAAATTGATGATAGTGGTTTGGATGGTTCATTTTGAACCACACAAAAGTCTGGAGTTCAAATAAGTTAAAAAATGAATCCCTTTGTAACAGATGAGTTTTTGTCGCGAAACCCTGATACTTCGAAAGAGATTGTCCATTTTGTAGCACGAAGTAGCATCCAGTTTTTGCCGTTAACCCCTCTCAACTTTTTAGCACATGGCTATGTGGGTGAAATGATGATATCATGCCAATTTCAACCTCTTCAAGAGTTCATGTGAAGTGCTTTTCAATTTCAGGGTCATTTAAGCAAAAAAAATCGTAAATGCATGAAAAATAAAAGATGAAAGTCAGAAAGGGTTGAAAATGATGTGTGGCTTTGAATGGTTCATTTGAAACACACAAAAGTCTGAGTTCAAATAGAGATTAAAAAAATGAATCCCTTGTACAGATGAGTTTTTGTCCGAAACCCTGATATTCGAAAGAGATTGTCCATTTTGTACACGAAGTGCGCATCCAGTTTTTGGCTCGTAAACCCTCTCA
>CM022298.1:724847891-724859420 GCA_011799875.1 Thinopyrum elongatum | reverse complement strand
AACTTTTTAGCACATGCTATGGGGTGAATGAATGATAATCATGCCAATTTTCAACCTCTTCAGAGTCATGTGAAGTGCTTTCAATTTCAGGGTCATTTAGCTCAAAAAAATAGTAAATACATGATGAAAAATAACAGATGAAGTCAGAAAGGGTTGAAAATTGATGATGTGGCTTTGAATGTTCATTTTGCACCACAAAAAGCTGGAGTTCAAATAAGTTTAAAAAAATGAAATCCTTTAACAGATGAGTTTTTGTTTGAGAAAACCTGATTACTTCGAAAGAGATTGTCCATTTTTGTAACGAAGTGCATCAGTTTTTGCGTAACCCTCTCAACTTTTTAGCACATGGTATGGGTGAAATGATGATATCATGCCAATTTTCAAACCTCTTCAGAGTTCATGTGAAGTGCCTTTTCAATTTCAGGGTTTAGCTCAAAAAAACAGTAAATGCATGAAATAACAGATGAAGTCAGAAAGGGTTGAAAATTGGATGATGTGGCTTTGAATGGTTCATTTGAAACAACAAAAATCTGGAGTTCAAATGTTAAAAAATGAAAATCCCTTGTAACATAGAGTTTTCTGTCCGAAACCCTGACTTCGAAAGAGATTGTCCATTTTATACACGAAGTGCATCAGTTTTGCGTAACCCTCTCAACTTTTTAGCACATGCTATGTGGTGAAATGATGATATATGCCAATTTTCACCTCTTCAGAGTTCATGGAAGTGCTTTTCAATTTCAGGGTCATTTTAGCTCAAAAAAAATAAGTAAATGCATGGAAAAATAACAGATGAAGTCAGAAAGGGTTGAAAATTGATGATGTGCGTTTTGATGGTCATTTTGAACACACAAAAGTTGGAGTTCAAATAAGTTAAAAAAAATGAAATCCCTTTGTAACAGAGAGTTTGTCCGAAACCTGATACTTCAAAGAGATTGTCCATTTTGTACAGAAGGCATCCAGTTTTGTCGTAACCCTCTCAACTTTAGCACATGCTATGTGGGGAAATGATGTGATATCATGCCAATTTCAACCTCTTCAGAGTTATAGTGAAGTGCTTTTCAATTTCAGGGTCTTTAGCTCAAAAAAAATCAGTAAATGCGTGAAAAATAACAAGATGAAGTCAGAAAGAAAGGTTGAAAATTGATGATGTGGCTTTGAATGGTTCATTTGAACAAACAAAAAGTTGGAGTTCAAATAAGTTAAAAAAAATGAAATCTTTGTAACAGATGAGTTTTTGTCCGAAACCCTGATACTTCGAAAGAGATTAGTCCATTTTGTACACGAAGTGCATCCAGTTTTTGCGTAACCCTCTCAACTTTTTAGACATGCTTATGTGGGTGAAATGATGATATCATGCAATTTCAACTCTTCAGAGTTCATGGTGAAGTGCTTTTCAATTTCAGGGTCATTTAGCTCAAAAAATCAGTAAATGCTGAAAAAATAACAGATGAAGTCAGAAAGGGTTTGAAATGATTGATGTGGCTTTGTTAATGGTTCATTTGAGACACCACAAAAAGTCTGGAGTTCAAATAAGTTAAAAAAATGAAATCCCTTTGTAACAGATGAGTTTGTCCGAAAACCTGATACTTCGAAAGAGATTATCCATTTTTACACGAAGTGCATTCAGTTTTTGCCGTAACCACTCAACTTTTTAGCACATTGCATGTGGGTGAATGATGATGATCAATGCCAATTTTCAACCTCTTCAGAGTTCTGTGAAGTGCTTTTTCAATTTTAGGTCATTTTGAGCTCAAAAATAGTAAAGCATGAAAAATAACAAGATGAAGTCAGAAAGGTTGAAAATTGATGATGTGGCTTTGAATGGTTCATTTTGAACACACAAAAAGTCTGGAGTTCAAATAAGTTTAAAAAAAATGAAATCCCTTTGTAACAGAGAGTTTTGTCCGAAAAACCTGATATCGAAAGAGATTGTACATTTTGTAACGAAGTGCATCCAGTTTTTGCCGTAAACCTCTCAACTTTTTAGCACATGCTATGTGGTGAAATGAATGATGATCATCATGCCAATTTCAACACTCTCAGGTTCATTAAGTGCTTTCAATTTCGGCGTCATTTAGCTCAAAAAAATCAGTAAATGCATGAAAAATAACAGATGAAGTCGAGAAGGGTTGAAAATGATGATGTGGCTTTGAAGGTTCATTTTGAACACACAAAAAGTCTGGAGTTCAATAAGTTAAAAAAAAAATGAGCATCCTTGTAACAGATGAGTTTTGTCGAACCCTGATATCTCGAAAGAGATGTCCATTTTGTAAACGAAGTGCATCCAGTTTGTCGTAACCTCTCAACTTTTTAGCACATGCTATGGTGGTGTGAAATGATGATATACATGCCAATTTTCACCTCTTCAGAGTTCATGTGAAGTGCTTTTCAATTTCAGGGTCATTAGCTCAAAAATCAGGTAAATGCATGAAAAATAACAGATGAATCAGAAAGGGTTGAAAATTGATGATGTGGCTTTGAATGGTTCATTTTAGAACAACAAAAAGTCTGGTTAAATAAGTTTAAAAAAATGAAATCCCTTTGAACAGAGAGTTTTTGTCGAAACCCTGATACTTCGAAAGAGATTGTCCATTTTGTACACGAATGCATCCAGTTTTTGCGTAACCCTCTCAACTTTTTAGCACATGCTATGTGGGTGAAATGATTGATATCAGGCAATTTTAACCTCTCAGAGTTATGTGAAGTGCTTTCAATTTCAGGGTCATTTAGCTCAAAACACAATAGTAAATGCATGGAAAATAACAGATGAAGTCAGAAAAGGGTTGAAAATTGATGATGTGGCTCTGAATGTTTCATTTTGAACACACAAAAATAACTTGGATCAATAAGTTTAAAAAAAAATGAAATCCCTTTGTAAGAGATATGTTTTGTCCGAAACCTGATACTTCGAAAGAGATTGTCCATTTTTTACACGAAGTGCATCCAGTTTTTGCGTAACCCTCTCAACTTTTTAGCCATGCTTGTGGGTGAATGATGATATCATGCCAATTTTCAAATCTTCAGAGTCATGTAAGTGCTTTCAATTTCAGGGTCATTTAGCTCAAAAAAATCAAGTAAATGCATGAAAAAAAACAGATGAAGTCAGAAAGGGTTGAAAATTGATGATGTGGCTTTGAATGGTTCATTTTGAACACACAAAAGTCTGGAGTTCAAATAAGTTTAAAAACATGAAATCCCTTTGTAACAATGATAGGTTGTCCGAAACCCTGATACTTCGAAAGAGGGTCCATTTTGTACACGAATGCAATCAGTTTTTGCTCGTAACCCTCTCAAACTTTTAGCACATGCATGTGGGTGAATGATGATAAATGCCAATTTCAACCTCTTCAGAGTTCAGTGAAGTGTTTTCAATTTCAGGGTCCATTTAGCTTCAAAAAAATCAGTAAATGGCATGAAAAATAACAAGATGAAGTCAGAAAGGGTTGAAAATTGATGATGGGCTTTGAATGGTTCATTTTGAACACACAAAAGTCTGGAGTTCAAATAAGTAAAAAAATGAAATCCCTTTGTAACAGATGAGTTTTGTCCGAAACCCTGATACTTCGAAAGAGATTGTCCATTTGTACACGAAGTGCATCCAGTTTTGCCGTAACCCTCTCAAACTTTTTAGCACATGCTATGTGGGTGAAATGATGATCATGCAATTTTCCACCTCTTCAGAGTTCATGTGGAAGTGCTTTTAATTTCAGGGTCATTTAGCTCAAAAAATCAGTAATGCAGAAAAATAACAGATGAATCAGAAAGGGTTGAAAATGATGATGTGGCTTTGAAATGGTGTCATTTTGACACACAAAAGTTTGGAGTTCAAAAGTTTAAAAAAAATGAAATCCCTTTGTAACAGAGAGTTTTCTGTCCGAAACCTGATACTTCGACAAGAGATGTCCATTTGTACACGAAGTGCATTAGTTTTTGCCGGTAACCCTCTCAACTTTAGCACATGCTATGTGGGTGAAATGATGTATCATGCCAATTTTCAACCTCATTCGAGGTTTGTGAATTGCTTTTCAATTTCAGGTCTATTTAGCTCAAAAAAAAATCAGTAAATGCATGAAAAATAAACAGATGAAGTCAGAAAAGGTTGAAAATTGTGAGTGGCTTTGAATGGTTCATTTTGAACACACAAAAGTCTGGAGTTCAAATAAGTTTAAAAAATGAAATCCCTTTGTAACAGATGAGTTTGTCCGAAACCCTGATACTTCGAAAGAGATTGTCCATTTTGTACACGAAGTGCATCCAGTTTTTTGCCGTAACCTCTCAAATTTTTTAGCACAGTGCTATGTGGGTGAAAATGATGATATCTGCAATTTTTCAACCTCTTCAGAGTTCATGTGAAGTGCTTTTCAATTTCAGGGTATTTAGCTCCAAAAAAAATCAGTAAAAGCATGAAAATAAAAGATGAAGTCGAAACGGTGTGGGAAATTGATGATGTGGCTTTGAATGGTTCATTTTGAACAACACAAAAGTTGGAGTTCAAATAATGTTAAAAAAAAATGAACCTCTTGTAACAGATGAGTTTTTGTCCGAAACCCTGATACTTCGAAAGAGATTGTCACATGTGTACACGAAGTGCATCCATTTTGCCGTAACCCCTCAACTTTTTAGCACAGGCTTGTGGGTGAAATATGGATATCATGCAATTTTCCAACCTCTTCAGAGTTCATGTGAAGTGCTTTTCAATTTCAGGGTCATTTGCTCAAAAAATAGTAAATGCATGAAAAATAACCAGTGAAGTCAGAAAGGGTGTGTGAAAATTGATGATTGTGGCTTGAATGGTTCATTTTGAACACACAAAAAGTCTGGAGTTCAAATAAGTTTAAAAAAATGAAATCCCTTTGTACAGATGAGTTTTGTCCGAAACCCTGATACTTACGAAAGAGATTATCCATTTTGTACACGAAGTGCATCCAGTTTTGCTCGTAAACCTCTCAACTTTTAGCACATGCTATGTGGGTGAAAATGATGATATATATGCCAATTTCAACCTCTTCAGAGTTCATGTGGAAGTGCTTTTCAATTCAGGGTCATTTAGCTCAAAAAATCAGTAAATGCGATGAAAAAATAACAGATGAAGTCAGAAAAGGTGTTGATGAAAATTGATGTGTGGCTTGAATGGTTCATTTTGAACACACAAAAAAAGTCTGGAGTTCAAAATATTAAAAAATGAAATCCTTTGTAACAGATGGAGTTTTTGTCCGAAACCCTGATACTTGAAAGAGAGTTCCATTTTGTACACGAAGTGCATCAGTTTTTGCCGTAACGCCTTCAACTTTTTAGCACAGGCTATGTGGGGTGAAATGTGATATCATGCCATTTTTAACCTTCAGAGTTCATGTGAAGTGCTTTTCAATTTCAGGGTCATTTAGCTCAAAAAAAATCAGTAAGTAAATGCATGAAAACTAACAGTATGAAGTCAAGAAAGGGTTTGGAAAATTGATGATGTGGCTTTGAATGGTCATTTTGAAACACAAAGTCTGGAGTTCAATAGTTAAAAAAAATGAAAATCCCTTGTAACAGATGAGTTTTTGTCCGAAAACCCTGATACTTCGAAAGAGATTTCCATTTTGTACAGAACGTGCATCCAGTTTTTGCGTAAACCTCTCAACTTTTTTAGACATGCTATGTGGGTGAAATGATGATATCATGCCAATTTTCAACCTCTTCAGAGTCATGTGAAGTGCTTTTCAATTTCAGGGTCATTTAGCTCAAAAAAATCAGTAAATGCATATGAAAAATAACAGATGACGTAGAAAGGGTTTGAAAATTGATGATGTGTTGAATGGTGTCATTTTGAACAAAAAAGTCTGGAGTTTCAAATAAGGTTTAAAAAAATTGAATCCCTTTGTAACAGATGAGTTTTGTCCGAAACCTGATACTTCGAAAGAGATTGTCCATTTTGTACACGAAGGCATCCAGTTTTTGCGTTAACCCTCTCAACTTTGTTAGCACATGCTAGGTGGGTGAAATGATGATATGAATAGATTTTCAACCTCTTCAGAGTTTATAGTGAAGTGCTTTTCAATTTCGAAGGTCATTGTAGCTCAAAAAAATCAATAAATGCATGAAAATAAAAGATGAAGTCAGAAAGAAAGGTTGAAAATTGATGATGTGGCTTTAAATGGTTCATTTTGGCACACAAAAAGTCTAGGAGTTCAAATAAGTTTAAAAAAATGAATCCCTTTGTAACAGATGAGTTTTCCGAAACCTGCATAACTTCGAAAGAGATGTGTCCATTTTGTACACGAAGGGCATCCCAGTTTTTTCGTACCCTCTCAACTTTTTAGCACGTATGTGGGTGAAATGATGATGATCATGCCAATTTTCAACCTCTTCAGGTTGATGTTGAAGGGCTTTCAATTTCAGGTGTCTTTAGTCAAAAAAATCTGTAAATGCAGTAAAAATAACAGATGAAGTCAGAAAGGGTGAAAATTGTATGATGTGGCTTTGAATGGTTCATTTTTGAACACACAAAAAGTCTGGAGTTCAAATAATTTAAAAAAATGAAATCCTTTGTAACAGATGATTTTGTCCGAAAACCTGATACTTCGAAAGAAGAGATTGTCCATTGTACACGAAAGTGCATCCAGTTTTTGCCGTAACCTCTCAACTTTTTAGCACATGCTGGTGGGTGAAATGATGATATCATGCCAATTTTCAACCTCTTCAGAGTTCATTGAAGTGCTTTTCAATTTCAGGGTCATTTAGCTCAAAAAAATCAGTAAAATGCATGAAAAATAATAGATGAAGTTGCAAGAAAAGTGGTTGAAAAATTGATGATGTGGGCTTGAATGGTTCATTTTGAAACACCCAAAAAGTCTGGAGTTCAAATAAGTTAAAAAATGAAATCCCATGTGTTACAGATAGTTTTGTTCGCGAAACCCTGATATCGTCGCAAGAGATTGTCCATTTTTACAACGAAGTGCATTCAGTTTTGCCGTAACCCTCTCAACTTTTTAGCACATGCTATGTGGTGAAATGATGATCATGCCAATTTTCACCTCTCAGAGTTCCTGTGAAGTGCTTTCAATTTTAGGGTACTTTAGCTCAAAGAACAGGCAGTAAATGCATGAAAAATAACAGATGAAGTCAGAAAGGGTTGTGAAAATTGATGATGTGGCTTTTAATGGTTCATTTTGAACACACAAAAAAGTCTGGAGTTCAATAAGTTTAAAAAAATGAAATCCCTGTAAACAGATGAGTTTTTCCGAAACCTGATACTTCGAAAGAGAGTCCATTTTGTATACGAAGTGCATCAGTTTTTGCCGTAACCCTCTCAACTTTTAGCAAATGCTATGGGTGTGTGTGAAATGATGATATCATGCCAATTTTCACCTCTCAGAGTTCATCTAAGTGCTTTCATTTCAGGGTCATTTAGCTCAAAAAAATCAGTAAATGCATGAAAAATAACAGATGAAGTCAGAAAGGGTTGTGAAATGATGATGTGGCTTGAATGGTTCATTTTGAACACACAAAAAGTCTGGAGTTCAAAACGGTAAAAAAAATGAAATCCTTTGAACAGATGAGTTGTTGTCCGAACCTGATACTTCGAAAGAGATTGTCCATTTTGTACACGAAGGTGCATCCAGTTTTTGTCGTAACCCTCAACTTTTAGCACATGCATGTGGGTGAAATGATGATATCATGCCAATTTCAACTCTTCAGAGTTCATGTGAAGGCTTTTCAATTTCAGGGTCATTTAGCTCAAAAAATCAGTACCAGGATGAAAAATAACAGATGAAGTCAGAAAGGGTTGAAAATTGATGATGTGGTTGAATGGTTCATTTTGACACACAAAAAGTCTGGAGTTCAAAAGTTTAAAAAAATGAAATCCCTTTGTAACAGATGAGTTTTTGTCGAAACCCGATACTTCGAAAGAGATTGTCCATTTTGTACACGAAGTTGCATCCAGGTTTTGTCGTAAACCCTCTCAACTTTTAGCAATGCTATGTGGGTGAAATGATGATTCATGCCAATTTTCAACCTCTTCAGAGTTCATGTGAACGTGCTTTTCAATTTCAGGGTCATTTATCAAAAAAAATCAGTAAATGCATGAAAAAATAACAGATGAAGTCAGAGAAAAGGGTTGAAAATTGATGATGTGGCTTGAATGGTTCATTTGAAACCAAAAAAAATCTGGAGTTCAAATAAGTTCAAAAAAATGAAATCCCTTTGTAACAAGGAGTTTTCGTCCGAAACCTGATACTTCGAAAGAGATTGTCCATTTTATACAGAGTGCATCCAGTTTTTGCCGTAACCTCTCAACTTTTTAGCTCATGCTATGGGTGGTGAAATGATGATATCATGCCATTTTTCAACCTCTCAGAGTTCATGGTGAGAGTGCTTTTCAATTTCAGGGTCATTTAGCTCAAAAAAAATAAGTAAATGCATGAAAAATAACAGATGAAGTCAGAAAGGGTTGAAAAATGATGATGTGGCTTTGAAATGGTTCATTTTGAACACACAAAAAAGTCTGAGTTCAAATAAGTTAAAAAAATGAATCCCTTTGTAACAGATGAGTTTTGTCCGGAACCCTGATACTCGAAAGAGATGTCCATTTTGTACAGAAGTTGATCCAGTTTTGCGTAACCCTCTAACTTTTTAGCACATGGCTATGTGGGTGAAATGATGATATCATGCCAATTTTCAAACTCTTCAGAGTTCATGTGAAGTGTTTTTCAATTTCGGTCATTTAGCTCAAAAAAAACAAGTAAATGCATGAAAAATAAAGAATGAAGTCAGAAAGGGTTGAAAATTGAATTGATGAGGCTTTGAATGGTCATTTTGCACACACAAAAGTTCTGGAGTTCAATAAAGTTCTAAAAAAATGAAATCCCTTTGTAACGATGGAGTTTGTCCGAAACCCTGATACTTCGAAAGAGTATTGTCCATTTTGTACACGAAGTGCATCCAGTTTTTGCGTAACCCTCTCAACTTTTTAGCACAGCTATGTGGGTGAATGATGATATCATGCTCCAATTTGTACCCTCTTCAGAGTTCATGTGAGTGCTTTTAGATTTCAGGGTCATTTAGCTCAGAAAATCAGTAAACTGCAAATGAACGTGAAAAATAAACCAATGAAGTCAGAAAAGGTTGAAAATTGATGATGTGGCTGATGTTCATTTTGAAAACCACCAAAAAGTCTGGAGTCAAATATTTAAGGAAATGAAATCCCTTTGTAACAGATGGTTTGTCCGAAACCCTGAACTCGAAAGAGATTATCCATTTTGTACACGAAGGATCCAGGTTTTGCGTAAACCTCTCAATTTTTAGCACATGCTATGTGGGTTGGAAATGATGATATCATGCCCATTTCCAACATCTTCCGAGTCATGTGAAGTGTTTTCATTTCGGGTAATTTAGCTCAAAAGAAATCAGTAAATGCGTGACAAAATAACAGATGAAGTCAGAAAAGGCTTGAAAAGTGATCGTTTTCCCTTTACGTGGCTTTGATGTTCAGTTTGAACACACAAAAAGTCTGGAGTTTCAAATAAGTTTAAAAAATGAAAATCCCTTTGTAACTATGAGTTTTGTCCGAACTGATACTTCGAAGAGATTATCCATTTGTACACGAAGTGATCCCGTTTTTGCCGTAACGCCGCTCACTTTTTAGCACATGCTATGTGTGGTGAAATGTGATATCTGCCCAATTTTCAACCTTTCAGAGTCATGTGAAGTGCTTCAATTTCAGGGTCAGTTAGCCCTCAAAAAATATTCACATGCCTGAAAAAATAACAGATGAATCAGAAAGGGTTGAAAATTGATGATGTGTTTGAATGCGTTCATTGTGCACCCAAAAAATTCTGGCGTTCAAATAAGTTAAAAAAATGAAATCCCTTGGTAACAGATGAGTTTTTGTCCGAAACCTGATACTCGAAGAGATGTCCATTTGACACGAAGTGCCCATCCAGTTTTTGCCGTAACCCTCTCAACTTTTAGCACTTGCTATGTGGGGGAAATTGCTGATATCATGCCAATTTAACCTCTTCAGAGATCATGTGAGTGCTTTTCAATTTCAGGCGGCATTAGCTCAAAAAAATCAGTAAATGCATGAAAAATAACAGATGAAGTCAGAAAGGGTTGAAAAATTGATGATGTGGGCTTTGAATGGTCATTTGAACACACAAAAAGGGCTAGGTTTCAAATAGTTTAAAAAATGAAATCCCTTGGAACATAGATGAGTTTGTCCGAAACCCTGTACTTCGAAGCGATTGTCCATTGTACACGAATGCACAAGTTTTTGCCGGTAACCCTCTCAACTTTTTTAGACATGCTATGTGGGTGAAATGATTGATATCATGCAATTTTCAAACCTCTTCCATTGTTCTTGTGAAGTGTTTTCAATTCAGGTCATTTAGCTCAAAAAAATAGTAAATGACCATGAAAATAACGATGAAATCAGACAGGGTTGAAAATTGATGATGTGGCTTTGAATGGTCATTTGAACACACAAAAAGTTAGATTTCAAATAGTTTAACAAAAAATGAAATCCTTTGTAACAGACGAGTTTTTGTGCCGAAACCCTGATATTCGAAAGAGATTGTCCATTTTGTTTACCCGAAGTGCATCCAGTTTTTGCCGTAACCCTCTCAACTTTTAGCCATGAGATAGGTGGGTGAAATGAATGATATCATGCCAATTTTCAACCTCTTCGCGGCTCCTGTGAAGGGACTTTTCATTTCAGGGTCATTTTAGCTCAAAAAAATAAGTAAAGGCATGAAAAATACACAGATGAACTCAGAAAGGGTGAAATTGAGTGATGTGGCTTTGAAGGTTTCATTTTGAACACACAAAAAGTCTGAGAGTTCAAATAAGTTTAAAAAATGAAATCCCTTGGTACTTTTTTTTTTGTTTTGTTTTTTGGTTTTATACAGATAGTTTTTGTCCGAAACCTGATACTCGAAAGAGGATGTCCATTGGTACACGGAAGGCATCCAGTGGTGCCGTAAAACCTTCAACTTTTTAGCACATGCTATGTGGGTGAATTGATGATATCATGCCAATTTTCAACCTCTTCAAAGTTCAGGGAAGGGCTTTTCAATTTCCAGGGTCATTTAGCTAAAAAAAAACTCAGTAAATGCATGAAAAATAACAGATGAAGTCAGAAAGGGTTGAAAATTGATGATGTGGCTTTGAATGGTTCATTTTGAACACAAAAAAAGTCTGGAGTTCAAATAAGTTTAAAAAAATGAAATCCCTTTGTAACAGATGAGTTTTTGTCCGAAACCCTGATACTTCGAAAGAGATTGTCCATTTTGTACATGAAGTGCATCTAGTTTTTGCCGTAACACTCTCAACTTTTTAGCACATGCTATGTGGGTGAAATGATGATATCATGCCAATTTTCAACCTCTTCAGAGTTCATGTGAAGTGCTTTTCAATTTCAGGGTCATTTAGCTAAAAAAATCAGTAAATGCATGAAAAATAACAGATGCAGTCAGAAAGGGTTGAAAATTGATGATGTGGCTTGGAATGGTTCATTTTGAACACAGAAAAAGTCTGGAGTTCAAATAA